>CAUJBZ010000572.1:62185-86993 GCA_963082915.1 Dolichopus griseipennis | reverse complement strand
CTTGAACGATTTCTCCATAATGGGATGTACAATCACATTTTTGGAAGCCACCTGAGTGGTGTTGCTTATATAAGTTTTCCCTTCATTTGAAAACCAGGCCATTTTCTAAAGTTTTCCAGCAAGGACCTACGAAAGATCTTTTGGAACTATTTCTCCATTAGTGGATTTGCATTCTCTTTTTTGAAAGCGACTTGACCTGCTCTGTATAAATAAGTTCTTCCTTCATGTGAAAATCTGGTTATTTTCTAAAGTTTTTCAGCAAGAACCTACAAAAGATCTTCTTTTGGAACTATTTCTCCATTAGTGGACTTGCAATCTCTTTTTTGAAAGCCACTTGACCTGCTCTGTATACATAAGTTCTTCCTTCATTTGAAAATCTGGTTATTTTCTAAAGTTTTTCAACAAGGACCTTTTCCTTAAACAAGATGGTAATTATTAAATGAGCTTAAATTAAAGTTTTGACCAAATTTTATATACATTGATTCTGTGAAGGTGTAAGATGGCTCTGTGAATCTTTGAATGCTATGTGAAAATTTAAAGTCTGTGGAAAACTGTTTTGAATGTTATTAACTATAGTACTTGTATTATTTTTAAAGTTGGGCTTCTTCCCTTCCTTGGATTAATTTTGTTGTATTTTACTTGACACAAATTTATAGAAATTTAAATTCTTTGGTTAAAGCTTAAAAAAATACATTAAAACTGACAATACTTTAAAACTTGGTATATGGATAAAATTAAAATAAATAAATTTACATGACGCATAACCAGATTTATTTTGTTTATTTAAAAAGCGTTTTTCAGTATTCAGTTGCTTTTTGTTGTTTTTTTTTAAAAAAAAATCAGAATTTTTGTAAAAATTTACATTAAAAAAATTCAGAATTTTGAAATAATATTCAAATACAATAAAAAAAAATATCTTATATTAAAAGAAAACTTGTATGATGATGATGAAAACTTAAAAACAAATTATTTGCTTGCTATTTATTCATTATTTATTTATTATTATTTATTTTATTTTACTTTCTTATTTATTTGTTATACTTTATTATTACATATATACGTATATTATGTACATGAATAATAAATAAATTGAAATAAGAATGTATACATTTGAAACATTCATTATATTAATTAATCAAAATAAGAAAAATCGTTAATTACACATATGTATGTAAGTGTATGTAAATGTATATACATATTATAATGTACTACACAAAAAGGAAAAATATTTTTTTAATATTTCTCCGGAAAAATGTTATGGAAAATATTACCAAAAGTAATACAAAATTAATTTTACGTTAAAGAAATTTGTATACAGTAGAATCTGAATTTGAAAAATATATTTATCGTTTAAAATTTATAATTAAATAATATTTTTTTAAGAATTATTTATATATTTTTATTAAATGTTATTTTATATTACGATATAAACTTTTACGATATAATTAAACAATTTTACGATATTTTTTTATTGGATATGATCTGACCGGGGTTTGAACCCGAGACCTTCCACATGAAAGACGGCGTCTTTACCACTACGCCATTGGTCAGATGTGTTTATTGATTACTTTTAGATTATTTTTATGTAATCCAAAATATTAGAATAACCTAATAAGAATTATTGATTATTTTTTGATTATTAATAATCGTTATCTCAAAATTTGAGTCCGTTTGTAATAAGTAATGTTAATCAAAACTTTTGATTACAATTATTAAGCAATTGTAATCAAATTTTACAAGTCTGATTTAATAATTGAAATATGTTATTTATATTGACTTTATATATTTTAATTGATTTATTATTAAAAATATGTTATTAATTTAATATTTTTTTTCTATTTTCAGGTAAGTGAAAAAAAACATTATGATGCAATTACTTTTATTTATGGATATAAGGTAACAAACTTTTAATATATTTTTTATTTTTGAATAATTTTTTATATTCATAATCATATAAGCATTGGTATAAAAATTGAACAACACTGTGAACGATATGTAATTCCAAAATTAAATGAATTAAATCATTTCAGAAATAAATGAAAACGTGTCAAAAATAATTTTTATCGAAACTCTTCTGTACTGTACAGTAATACCTTGTATATCTACTTTCATAAAAATAAATTTTTCATAATAATCTGATTAATAATCAAATATTTATAAATGAATATTTGATACATATATATATTTTGAGCATTTGTACTGATTACAGTACAGTAGATACAACCACATACAATAAGTAGACTCAATATATATATATATGTAATACAAAATCAGTAAATCGTAAGAAAATCTTAATTTTTTTTTGAGGAGTACAATCATAATTTTCTTGAAAGAAAATAATTAAAATAAGTGAAATATACTCATAAATCATAATTTATATGAGTCTATAATTTATACATACCTATATATCATAATACATTTATGAAATAAAAAAAAAAAAATGTTGATAGATAAGATTAATGTGAAATATATTTTGGTCATATCTTTCACACAACAAGACATTATTAAAAATTTTTTTTTAATTATACATATATACAAAATGATTACTTTTATTTATTTTTAATGTATTTATTATTTTATTTTAAAAATTGATATTATATTGATAAATATTTTAAAATATTATAAAAATTTAATAAAAAAAAATTTCTGGAACTTTGTAAATACATATATATGTAAAAACTTTTTATATAAAATTCTTTTAAATATTTAAAATATTTTTTTGACATTAGCCCAGATATGTCAGTCATTTAATTTGTAAGAGTGTTTTTAATATCTAGTATTTTTATATTTTAAAATATAATTATATGAAAGTTTGCAATTCTAGTTACAATTTTAAATTAATTGAAAAAATGGGTTACATAGACATGCCAACACGTCAAATTGTATTGATTATATCTTTCATTATTTGAAATACTTTTGAATTAGACAAAATAACTTTCACATGTTATATATTTTAAATAAAAAATTTTAAAATAAGTTTTTCTAATAAATCTATAAAATATTTTGCACCTGGTTATATTTTCTACTTAGCCAATTTTTTATAAAAGGTCTCAAGGGAACTGTTACATGATAGAGTTTTATGATTTATAAAGTTGAGAATTTTATTAAATTTTGCAACAATTCTTTCTTTTTTATTTTGTAAGTATAGTTTTCTTCGTTAAAGGCCTATTTTCTTTTAAAAAACCTTTAATCTTTAAATTTTAAAAATTTTTGCCTAAAAGTATGCAATTTTTTAACTTAAAATTTTCAAATAAAAATTTTGAACTGAACTTGATTTCATCAGCCCACAATGGCCCTGGCAGCCGAGGGCTTTACCAATATTGCGTAGTTACTGTAATGCGTAATATTTGAATAAATAAATAAATAAATAAATGAACTTGATTCAAAACTGCTTTAAATAGATTTCGATGGTTATAGTTTAGAAAATAGATGTTCAACTGAAGACAGGGGGGTTTATAAACCCATTTTTAAAAAAAATATTTGATTTCTAAATTTCTTTGAGATAATAAAATAAAAATTATTTAATTTAATGAATGTATTCAATTTTAAATCTTATGTTTGTATTGGACAGCCATTTACATTACATTTTGACATACCTTAAACTTATATTTATTTAAAAAATACTGAATATAAATCACCCTGTCTCCAGTTAAATACTATTCATTTTTCATATGATAAATTTTACATTAATATACTTAGAATTCCATTAATATAATTCGTCGTATAGACAGATTTATTTATCTGATGTTCATATTATATAAATTATATCAAAATCATATATAAATATTACGAGTATATAGATACAAATTATTTTCTATAGATGTAAATTTTTATAATCATATTTAATGTCATATTTGTGGTCATGTTACGCCCAATATCATTAAAGAAGAAAACAAAAAATTGGTTTAAAATTTTTATTTTCCATCTCATTGCATTTTAATTTAAAACAATATATAAATGGAAAATTTATAAATTTTTGATAAATTGACTGTCTCCGTTTAGAAATATCAATTTTTGTTTTTTTTTAATACATACATTTTATTTATATTTTAGTAAAAAATTTAGTAATATTTCTAAATGATGTGTCATCACCTTGTTTATAATAAAAGTTTTTTTTTTGAAATATTTAACTTTTGTACATTTTTTGAATAGACATATAAAATATCCTTTAAGGTACTTAAAGTTTTGTTTGCATGTTGTACTGAATAGGCCAGGTCTATATATTTAAATATATATTATATGCAAAAATATATATATACCAAAAAATTTCTTAATCAAAAAAAACAACAAAACTTATATATATTATCCTTTTTTATATGTATATATTTATTTTATATCATAGTTTAAGTTATAAAAGATAGTAAACAAAAAGTTATTATATTTATTTATTCCAATATTTCATAATTTTTGTAAACATGATTGAATAAAACAATATATCCTTTATTAATTGAATTACAAGGACATAAATTGATTCCGTAATACAAATTACGATTTTTTTATTTAGTTTTTCTTACGATTGGGAATTGCGATAGTATAGGATTTCACTAAACATACTTTATGGTTAAGTTAGATCTAAAACAATATTAAAGTTTAAAAATCTGTAATAAAGCTTATAATTCTTTTAAAATTTCATTACTTTATTTAAGTTTAATATTATAAAGCATATAGGATAGTGGAAAATAGTAACACCATCGGTTGCTAAGACCATTATAGGTTTCAATAAGTTTCGACAAGCCCATTTTATGTTCTTTTTAATAATATTACAAAATTTAGCAGGGATTAACTCTTACGACTTTAGGAGGCTTTGATTAAGCTATTTGATTACTAATTTTTTTGAGTTTCTTTTTAAATTAACTCAATATAAAATATATTTAAACCCTAATATAACCCCAAAATAAAGAATAGAATTTTATTTAATATAATAATGTAATATAATTAAATTGCTTATTTTTAGGTGCATTAAGTTTTTTTATTTCAACTTGGATTGAATACATATGATGAAATTAAAATTTAGTTTAAACTTTGATTTAAAATTAATTCATACATTCGATATAAAGTTTAAGCAATTCTTATGTAACATTATTTTTTTGACAAATTTAAAATAAAATTTTAATTTTAATTATTAATTGAAAAATTAGTCTGTTTTAGACGAAATAACTAGTTTGTTTTACTATTAAAAACTCTTTAAAACATTTTTATAATAGACTCTTAGTAGTGTTCGATTATGTTTAATAACAGGTCGGATCTATCGAAAAATGATGATTATTTAGATAAATGATTATTTAGATTGAGTAAAATTTTTTATCGGAAAATTTACTCTAAATTCGGTTATATAGTTGCAGAGAGTTGCCAGAGCAGCAGTCATTTTAAAATTTAATTTTAAGTTAATACTTTCGTGACTAAAAATTAAGAACAAGTTAGCTGTATATTAAATCACATTAATATAAGTAGTTACCTAATAAAGAGCCAGTATCTTTTATCACTTTATGTATAGAATGTACTTTAATGTTTAATACACAAGCATTTCAATCAAAGACCTCCTTCCAAAAGAAAGTCATTAAATTTTTATTGTTAAAATATACTGATTCAGGTCATTATGAATCATAAGTTTTTTTTCAAAAAAAATACAATAATTACTAATTACATTTAAAAAAGAAAATTATTTTTTAAAAGCTTTTAAAAGACAGACCGACATACTCCCTTTTTAAATATAATCAATTTGTCCCCCTTATACTATATTTTAAAGAATTACTTTATTACAAAATACAAGACATTACATTAAAACTATACTCAAAAAACCTCAAACTCATAAAAATATTTTTAAAGAATTTTGTTTTATGAAATATTTACATATATATGAATATATAGGCATTATAATAGATATATATATATTTAGTATTTTATATTATTATTTATTTATAAAAAAAAAAATTCAGGAAATATATATATGTATATACTTACAATGTAGTAAATATATATATTTCAAACGCGTATGAAATCATAAGATAACAATCGTATGTACGTCATCTTTTTTCCTTAATTTTTTTTTTTTTTTTTTTTTTTTTGTGGTATTTTGTAAAATGTTCAAAAGGAAAACCCAAATTTCTGACTCATCTTTATTTTACATTATACAAAAAAAAACATGTGTATTAAAATCTATTATTCTAATAGATACATACTATAATATTTTATTATTATTTATAGACTATTATCAGTATATTTAATATGAATATTAAATACCTATAAATTATTATATTTTGAAAAAAAAAAAAACTCAATATTATTTAAATAGATATTTTATATTATATAAATATAATATTTGGCTTAAAAATATCCCCAAAATTACAAAGAGTTGAAAATCTATAGATAATTAAACTATAAAAACCATTTCTTTATTTGTTTAATATTTTAGTATATAAGTATTTTCTAAGATAGTCATTACTTTGGGTTTTGAAAAAAAAAAGGAAGAAAAAACATAGAACATGAGAATAGGATATCCTATCTAAAAAGTTGGTTTTCAAGGAAATTTTATAAACATTTTCTTTGATATTTTCTTTTGATTTTTCCTTTATGATAAAACATTGATTTTTAATGACAGGCAAGGCAGGATGATTAAAAAAATTTAACATTTTGTATTTTTGAAATGTATTTATATACAAAAATCAATATAGAAGAATAACTGAATGGGGTAATTAATATTTTATAGATAAAAAAATTATTATATAGAAAGTAATCAAAAAATTACTATACTTTGGTTGTTTTTGGAATGGAAAAATCAATAAACGGATGGTGATTACTGATTACAAAGAAAAAAAAATGAAGGTGCAAAGGTGTCTTAATGTTAAGTACGGATATGTATTTTCAAGGTTCATAGTTTAATGTCATAACTTATATGAAATTTATTTATATATCTACGGTAATATTATGAAATATACTTATATTAATATCAATTGTAATTGCACATTAAAATATTTTTAACTTATATCGAGTACTAAGAATATGTCTTAAAGTTTTTGGTGATTTTCGTATGTTAAGATTGAAATTTGATATGATTACCTTATTAAAAATGTTTGATAAAAAACGTAGATGAGTAATTTTTGAAAAACTCCTTTATATTCCATTTACCAATAGATTACATTTTTCTCTGATTTTAAGTAATCAGTAATCACCATCCGTTTATTGATTTTTTAATTCTTAAATCATATTATGTATAGTAGTTAGAGGCTATGTGTTTAAAAAATTGTGTCCAAAATAAGAGACTGATTAACCCCTATTAAATACCAATAGAATAACTTTATTTGATAGAATTTTCCTATCACCTATAAATATTTTTTAGAATTTTGTAGCTGAAGCCCTTAGAGTAGATTTTTAATTAGAGATATTAAAAACATTTAATTCAATAAAATTTTAAAGCTATCGCAGATTCATTTTCTAAATTAAAAATCTTTAACTAAATTTTTAAATTTAACGCATAGTACTCAACTTGAAAGAAATACTTAAGCAATTTTTAGCTAGATAAATTCTCAAAAATTTTTTAGAGTACTTAGAGAAATGCTTGATAGATCTACATTTTGTCAGGTGTCATAACATTAAATACATGGAAAAATTAACAAAACAAATATAAATACTAATTTTTTTTATAATTATGATTTTTAATATTTTAAATCAATTTTCAATTCTTTTAAATCTTTTCCTTAGGTTTTCATAAAATTTCTAGCAAACGTCTATATTTCTCTTACATTTAATTAACGCGACTATTAAATGCTGAAGTAATTTTTTAAAACGACATCTATTGGAAGATATTTAAATTTAAAAAAAATTTTAAGAATTTTTCCCGGGTTTTAATAACATTAAAAACTTTGAAATTTTTATACTTATTTTATATTTGATAAAATTTTTTAAGCATTTCTCTTGAGCTGAGTACTAGGCTTGAATCAAGAGTTTTTTTTTCATATTAAATACAATTTTCCATTTTCATTAAATTTTCCAAAAACAAAAAAATTTACCAATTTGAGTTTTCATTTAAATTAAAAAATACCCACGACAAAATTTATGAATATTATATAATTAAAGAGTATGTGTATACCTATATGAAATAGTTTATGTTAAATTTACTGATTTGTATCTAATAATAACTATAAATAATAATTTTTTAATTAAATATGACATGCATTTATAATTAAAACATAGTGATTCATTCATATAAAAATTCATTCATCATTTTAAATCATTGATTTCTATATACATAATGATTTATTATATAAGTGATATTAATTTTGAGTTTAATTTACCAATTCAAAATTGATAAATTCGATATTTTATATACTATTGAAACATATAAATTTATTATATCTAGAATAATTTTTTTTAAAATCCACTAGAATCCACTAGAATAATTGGGTATATGCAATAAGGCCAAATGAAAAAAAGCCAAACTATACTTTTTTGGCTTTATTTCAATATCGAATTTGAAATAAAATCCAAATCATAATTTCTTAATTTTTAGCTTTATTGCATTTTTACAAATTTTTGAAAAAGAAAAAGAGCCATGAGATAAATCAAAATTAGTGTTGTAGCGTTTTCCAGAATATTTATATTATATAAAAATCCAAATTATAATTATATGAATATACCAGATTCTGAATCAGGAGGGATTTTTTAGTATATAAAAAGGGAATGCCCTGATTTTGAATCCAACTCTAGATTATAATTATGTGAATGTACCAGGTTCTGAATCAGGAAGGATTTTTCAGTACATAAATATTTTGGCAAAAGCGAATGCCCTGATTTTGAAACCTTTTTATACACATATATAAATATTATGAAAAATCGGTAATCCTGATTTTGAATGCAAGTCTATATATATACATATATATCAGGGAATACCCTGATTTTGAATCCAACTGTAAAAACCATCCTAATTCAGAAAATTTCACAAAATTTCTGAAAAATAACAATTCAATTGTTTGCACATTAAAAAAAATTAGCAATTTGAAATAAAATCAAATTGGCTTTATTTCAATTTTTCATATTGAAATAAGACCAAAATTTAAAAATTTGTTTTTTGGCTTTATTTCAAATATTATAATGAAATAAAGTAAATTGGCTTTATCTTATTTGGCCTTACTGCATGTAGCCGAATAATTTCAAAATTTTTTTCTTTTAAATTGTTACAATTTTTTACTTGAATTTAAAAAATTTTGTACTTATAATATGATTTAAAATAGAATAAAAGTGGGCAATGTGTGGGTAAAAAAATATAGGTGGAATTTATAAATTCTTTTAATTTTTTTGGTTTTGATAGACATAAAGGAGTATAAATTTGCCTTTAGAAAATTAATTTTTAAAATATTGGAATATAAGATTGGTATAACAGAAGTTTATTGATTTTGTAATTTAACTTGGGCGTTTAGTAAAAATGTATTGCAAAATATATTTATTTGTCAAAAATTAAATTTAAACTAACCCCATTAGTTCCTATTCTTCAACAATTCCATTTTACAGCACTTTGAAAGGGACTCATATTCACATTAATTTATTTAAGCCCTGACATTACATTACTTTATTTCCTTTTGTTATATGAATTTAAATATGCTAATATATAAGATCCAATTTATATTTAAGAAAATAACTTCTAAATATGTATGGTTTGTAAAAACCATTTTATTAATTTTAATTTCTACCGTCCCGGTAAATCAAATATACTCGTATACCTTTTAGAATCAGATGTAATGGAATTAAAAATAATTGTTACTATATACATTTTATGAAATGCTTAAATTAAAATAATTTTAAAATATTTCTTATATGTTTACTTTTTCCAATTGGATTGTAGATAAGTTCATAGAATAACCTAAAAAGATTTTTTAGGTTTAATTAAATAAGACCCCATTATGGGTATGTATCTGTATATAGTCTATTTTAATTTTATTTTTCTATAGAATTTAAATATGAAATTTTAGTTCAGAACAATTTAAATCATGGTTAACTAAATCATGTATAAAGGTGTATTAACTTGTGTTTTTTTAATAATCTTTCTGATTATTCCTGACACAATAAAGCCCTGAAATTTGAATAAAATTTTATTATTTTGGAATAATTATTCAGTTGTCATTAAAATTGAGAATGGTTTATTTAAATTATTAAGAAAATAGAATGTAAATAAACTAAAAATGAATTTAAAAGTGTTAAAATATATATTTCGGACTCGGTTCCGTGGTTAATTACGAATTTCAGGATATATTTTAATATTCGAATATTGATTCATCATACCACTTATAATTCCATAAAAAAAGGTTGTAAAATATTCAGCTATTTCTTATTAAATTTTTCTAATTCAATTTTAGATGTCTATCAAAAGTCAAATTAGAATAAATAATAAAGTACTTAGAAATATGCTTTTTTCTGATATTCTAGAAGACTTTAGAATATGTATTATGATTTAGGTAATATTAAACTTAAGTTTTGATTGAACAAATTAATTATATTTCTACTCTTTTTATTTTAATATATAAGCAGTAAAGTAATAATTAAACCTTTAAAGTAATGACTAAAATGGTACTTAATTATGTACTGTGCCTAGTGCCATTAATTAGTAATCATTACTTATCAATTACAATTAAAAGATGTTTTTAAAAGTAGACTGAAAATTCAATTACCAGTAAACAAAAACTGTGTATTTACTTCATAATTCTTAAAAAGTAATTACATTTGATTTCAATTACTATTGTAATTATTTTTGAAATTTAATTACTTTTTTAATTTATTTTTGATACTTAAATTACTTTTGAAATTTTTTTGATATTTAATTACTTTAAAATAGTGAAATCGATTATTGTAAAGTAATTAATTATCAAAAAATATTCAAAAGTAATTTTTAGTAATCTAAATTTGTTCTTTATTATAAAACTACTATATTATGTAATTGTTTTTAAATCAGATTGTAGTCAAAATCAAATTAATGTAATCTTCTACAATTGTATTAATTATTTCAATTTTAATTATAAAATTTTATGATTAAAAATTAATTCATTAATATATTATTAAATTTCCTAATATATTTTCATACATACTAAGTTTTTCCAGAAACCTTATCTTATGAAACTTTTTCGAAACCCTCATTTAGCCTTACACTACACTCTTAGTAAGTTGAGGTAAAAACTTCCAAGAATTTCGATTCTTTTCAAGAAATACAAGTAAAATGAAATTAATTTGAAAATCTGTTTTCTTATTTGTATTGTTTTGTATATATATGTCACTGTTGACATTTTGTAACTTAACCTTAAATTTATTATACCTTTGGGTAAATTCAAAAATAAAAAAAAAGATACTTACTTATTATATTTAAAGAAAAGTAAAACAAAATTTAAAATAACATTAAACTTAGAACAGATGGATTTAATCGAGTAACAGAATTGGAACACAAAGTTTTTTTTTAACTTTATTTTGTATATTATTTTTTTTTTTTTTTTTTGATAGATCTCTAATATTTAATCTGAACATGTATGTACATATAATATGTTAAAAACGTATTTTTTTTAAATTTCTATAAAGAATATAACCTAGAAATTAATGTTGTAAAACATAACTATAGCAAAAAAAAAAACAAGGTGTCCTCCAAATTAAAATAGAACATATTATACTGTCCTGATAAAAAAAAAAAGTAAATCAGTACAAAATCATGTTTGAAGATAAATATTTATATCAGACTTGTAAAATTTTGATTACCTAACAATTGTCAACAAAATTTTTTATTACGATTACTTATTACCGTAATAACGGAGATTATTAGTAATCACAATATAATTTATAATTCTTAACACTTATTATATTATTTTAATTTACTATAAAATAATCTTAAAGTAATCAAGTAATCAATCGATTACATTTCAATTACTTTTGTCTTTTCTCACTTGAAAGTAATGCAGATTACTACAAGATCTTTTATAGTAATCAAAAGCAATCAGAAGTAATTAAAACTAATTTGGATTTAAAAAGTAATTAATCAGTAATCTATTATTTTAATATAGATTTTTTTTGATTACCTACAATTGTAATTAAAAAAAATTATAGTTACATCATTATATAAATCATTGTTTTTGTAGAAAATTTTTGATTACAGCTACCGAGTACACTTAAGATCCGAATTTGTTTTAAAAAGTAATTTATATTACTAAGATTTTTTATAAACAGTTAATTCCAATTTAATATAGTAATATTTATTTTGTAATAATTTAATAATTTTGTATATTGTAATTAAAAAAAATTATAGTTACATCATTATATAAATCATTGTTTTTGTAGAAAATTTTTGATTACAGCTACCGAGTACACTTAAGATCTGAATTTGTTTTAAAAAGTAATTTATATTACTAAGATTTTTTATAAACAGTTAATTCAAATTTAATATAGTAATATGATTTTTTTTATAATTACTAATAATTGTAATTAAAAAAAAATTTAGTTACATTATTATAGAACTCATAGTTTTCTAGTTGTAGAAAACTTTTGATTACAGTTACCGAGTAAACTTAATTCGTTCTAAAACTCTGTTTCAATTTTAGTTTTTCAAATATTTTAGAAAATATTATGAGTAATATTGCTTGAAAGATTTTGAGAGATGAATTTTAAATACACCCTGTTTTCGAATACATATACTCAGTATTTTTATTTTTTTTACTCCTTTTATTGTATATGTACTGTATTTATTTTGCAATTGAAAACATATTGTACATAAAACATCTACATAATATGTTGTATAGTAACTATAGTAAAATATACCTACTGTATATATAGTAAATATAGTAAATGGTAAAATATTGTATTTTATATGCATCACAAAATTTTAGAACTCATGACATCAATATGACTTCACATCTGGTTGTACATATGGATTATATATATGTATGTAATTTGTTTTTTTTTTGCTGTATTAAAATCCTAGAAATAGAACAAAATAGAATATAATGAAAAATGGTAAAAGGAAATGGTAGAAAAATATTTTATTTATATTTTTTTTTTAAAATTTTTTTTTTTTTTGCATTTTATACAATCCATGACATTTAAGAGTTTGTGTTTATTGCAGAAAAAAATATAAAATAAAATATAGTTTTTTTATTTAATTTTTATATTTAATTTTTTTATATATTTTTTTTTTTTTATTTATGTACATGTCCTTACAAAATTCCTTTAAATATATATAAATATTTTTAAAATATATTAAAAATATTTTGATGTTTTATATTATAACACAAAATTGAGAATTATTTGTATAAAAAATAAAATTAAAAAAAAAAAAATAAAATTTTAATAGAAGAATTTATTTTTTTTTTTAATTTTTTATTAAATAAAGAGTTTTATTTTTATAATTCATTGAATTTAGAATTTCCTTTTGAAAAGAACAGATTACTCGAATAGCCTAAATTTTTTACAAGTCTCATTATAGTTTGTTTTTAGTTTTTTTTTTGTTTTTAATTGGGGACTGAATGACAAGCATTAGTTTAAATAGATTTATTTTGTTTTATCTTTCTTAATGAATTGTAGAATTTAAAGAATTTTATTTAAGATGGAGTTCGTTTTTTTCGTACATTTTCAAAAGATTTTGCAAAAAATTTGCTTATATGGTTTCACTCTGTCTGTCCAACCTTCCGTATGTTTACAGAAACTTTTGCATCGTTTACATTCAAAGTCGGATAAAGCCTTATATTTTAATTGTTATAACAACAGTTCTGTTGGGTATATTTTTAATCTAAAGACGGTAGAGACACCTGGTTTTTTAAAAAGCAAATGCACAGGGTTGCCATTCGGTACTAAAATTTATCATTATGCTAAACTTAATTTTTGCAAAAATTTTGGGCCCACATATCTTCTAAACGGTTCAAGCTAGAGTCTTGACATTTTGCATGAATTGAGTTTTGGTTTTGGAGCTATAAGGACTAGAAAATTGAGAGGTTGCCATTTTAAAACACCTGTAACTTGAATACCTGCCCGATTTTTTATTATTAATATACAAAATTTAAAGGTCCAATATAAATTTAAAGGGGGTTCTTTAAATTGAAGAAACTGTATCTCAGTTTTAACCATTTTTGATTAGATAGTAAAGTTCTAAGTAAAATTTCAAATTTTGAGGAATTCACAATTTAACTCCTAGAACCTAAAAAAATGGGTGAGGGAGAGTAACGTTAGATCCTTGAGAAATTTGACAACCTTCCCCTTTTAGGAACTATTAGGACTTTAAAATTAAAAATTTACTGTTTTTATAAGTAAGTTGTAACTCAGTCACCACTCACCAGTATATATATTTTCTAAATTAAACGTTAACATTGAAGCTCCAACATTATATTTCGATAAAATACTTTATAATTTTGCATATGTGCTTTTTTAAAAATCCTTGTTTTTTCATAACTTGTTTTTAATTAAAGTAAATTCTTTAAATGCAAGATGTAATTTTTTATTTATTTATCAGTGTGAAGACTAAAGAAAAGTCTTAGGTTAGTTTAGTATTTTTAAGGTTTCTATATCCAAGATTTTATTGTTGTAAGAAAATTTATGTAGAGTATTTAGGAGATTAAATTATATTACCATGGTGATTTTTTATTCTATAAAACTTCGTTATTGTTAATTTCAAAAGAATATTATAAAAGTTTTAAAACACATTTTCTAAGCTAATGAGTCCAATGCATTAAAACTTAGTTTGACCTTACAACTTGCTTTTTAGAACAAATTTAGGCTTGATCTCATAATTTTCTTTGAAAAAATTAAATTTGAGTTCAAGCTCAGTTTTATGCATTTAATCAAATATCCTTGATGAAATTTCTTTGATGTAGAAATGGTGGTTTCTTTCAAATCAGGCAAATAATTTGTTAGATGACTGCCTTCTCATGCTACATACAATTGTTTTGGGGGTTCTTATTTATTCCAAGTTGTGGCCTAGTAATGCACTACTTTCTGGAAAACAGCCCTTCTCAAATATGACTTATACTTGATTAAATCATTAAAATAATAAGGAAAATTTGTAAATGGCAAATAGTATACCACTGGGGATAATTTATAAATTAATGGGAAACTATGTATAATGTAAGTTGATTCTTGTTTTAAAGCATTTAATAGTAATTGTGTAGATCCTTAAATATATTTTCCCAAAAGGACATCCTGATTTAGCATTAAAACATTTTTTAAAAAAAATTTAATTGATTGAATGTTAACAATTACATTTTTACTAAAATATATTAAAAATATAAAAATTAAATACTTTTAAAAATTGGATATGTTTTATCTAGAGTTGCTAAATGAGTATATAATTAGGAGCATTGTTTTGTTCCCATTCTATAAATCAGTTTCAAAAGTTTAAAGATTTTTAAATTACAATATTGAAGATTTTAACATAAAAATATTAGTATTGAGCAGATCTTATGTCTTATTACAAACAAAGTCCTAATATAATTCTAACCTTTTACCATGGCTCTTTAGTACACTATAAAAACTTATGATAAACTAAAACTTACTAATTACTTAAATTAAAATTTAAAACCTACTTAATCTAGTACTTAACTAACTTAATCTATTCCTAATCCTATTATTAATTTAAAAAAAAAAAACCATCTTTTATAATATTTCAGGGAGTATCTAACCACCAATAATTCTTATGTATTCGTTTATTCTTTTCAGGGATAAACGTATTATATTTGAGCAAGCTAATATCTATATTATTAGGGTTATATTCTATGCACTTGCATGTGGCCCGTCTATTATATTGAACAAACAAAGTCCTAATATAATTCTAACCTTTTACCATGGCTCCTTAGTACACTGACAAAAAATTCATATTTAATCTTTTAAATACTTTCAATATCATTGTGATCTGATCTATTTCTTTTACACAATTATATCATAGTTCAGTTGTCCTTTCTTATATGTTATCCTTTTTTAGCTTTCCTTATATTCATTTACTTTCTCCTTCCCATTTATTCTTTGTATTTATAAATGAAAAGTATAGATTCAAATTATAAAGGCTTGATATATCTAGAAGATATATAGTGAGAAGTAGATTTAAAATCAACTAGTTATGGTTAAGGTATTTAAATTTTATACAAATGATATATGAATAGTGGCAGAGAATGGGAGAGAGAAAAGAAAATAGATTTAGAAAGTGGTTAAAATATTGAATAATCAAGAGAAATTTAGTAAAAAAAAAAAATGAATGTAAAATCGAATAAAGAAAATGGAAGACAAAAAAAAAAAAACTGAAGTAAAGATGATGATGACAATACTATAAAAATATTTAATTTTCTTTTCTATATATAAAATTTAATCTTCTTTTCGTTTTATAAAACAAAATGTAAAAAAAAAAGTAAAAATTTAATTTTAAACTATTCAAATACTTGAATGAAAAGAAAACTAGTGATGAAATGATAGAAAGAAATAAACTATTTTCAACAGTTAAATTTGATTTATTTTAATTTTAAATGTCGTTTTTTTATCTTTTTAAGAGTTAAATTGGGAAATTTTTAAATAATATTGCAATTTTGAAAAGTAAAATAAATTTTTAATGAATATTCGATTTAATTTTCTTTTATTTCCAATTTTTTTTTAATACATAAATATTTATTTAAAATTAAATAGAATTATATTTTAATATTTTTTTTTTGTTATTTTCAATAATAAATGAAGATTAATAATAAAGTTTTAATAATTATAAAAATTTGAATGACTAGAGATTTATTTTCATTGAAATATATATGTTACATATAATATATACGACTTGAGATTTATCTTTAAATATATAAGTTATTAATGATATTTTTAGTTCAGCTTACATCATTTTCATTAAAAAATACAAAAGGAATTTAACAAATTTATTGATTTGTTAAAGTTGCGAAGCATTTTGAATTCCTTTTTTGATCCTAGATGAATCTCCTTTTCAGTAGATTATTGTAATTGATTCCTTTAGGTTAAAATTATTAAATAAAATCAAATGTTTATTACTTTAATAATCAAATTTAATAATTGATTGAATGATTGAAAAATGAAAAAATTGCTAAATAATCATTCAAAAATTACTATGAAACTAATTATTACCTAAAAGTATGCAATATTTAAACAAATTATTAGATGTCTTGTTTTTTTTTTTTTATTTAATTAATTTCTTTAAATTTTACAATTTTACACAAAAAAAAGCTTACACTACTAATATTTATTCTAATTTTATTTTACGTCTAAAACCTTAAACACTATAATTCAATCTTTTTAGTTTTTTTTTATTAATTAACATTATCAATATTTTTGTTTGTTTACAATTTGAAATTTTTTTTACACATAATTATATTTTGGAAAATTGTTTCATATTTGATATATATTTTATTTTATATATGATAAACTAAAACTTACTAACTACTTAAATTAACTACTAATATATATATTATTAGGGTTATATTCTATGCACTTGCAAGTGGCCCGTCTATTATATGATATATTCCCTTTGGAATCTAGATAAAAATTCTTCTCTTCAGTAGATTATTTTAATAGATTATTTTTGGTTAAAATTATTAAATACAATCTTAGTTAAAAATAATATTTTAATAATTGAATATTTAATGTATATAATAGCGAAGGTAAATGAGGAAATTGCTAAATATTCATTCAAAAATTACTATGAAATTAATTGTTACCTAAAAGTATGCAATATTTAAACAAATTTTTATATCTAGTATTTTGAACCTATAATGATTTTTGTAGCCTTTGATTAAGTTATTAGGTTAAGTTATTACACTGCTTAAGTTTTTTTTGTAATATTGTAATTTGAATAAATAAATATATAAACACCTGGACGGCATATAATGACAAAATAAGTCTGAAATAAAATGAAAATATTTTAAGATAGTGTTATGTCCTCACTTATGGTTCTTTTTTAATTCGTTATAAAATTAAAATTGGTAATTCTTTATTTAATTTTTATTTGAAATTTCCATAATAAAATGATAATATAAATACATTTGCATTTTGCACTACCTAATGGAATTACTTAAAAATTTAAAATTAAGTATAAGTTAAAATATATAGGTATTGTACGTAAAATAAGGCTTACAACTTTTCAAAATTTAATACAAAAGCGAATTCCTAATTGTAAGAAAGTTTTCCAAGCATATTGTAATTTATTTTTAAGTTGTCCATCAAATCCCAATTTTTTCAGTACCTCGATCTTTCTGTTGTAGCTTCGTAAAATAAACCTATGACTGAGACCTATGACTGGCCGGATGTGTTTAATTGTCTAATTGTTAAATATTCTGAAAACAAAGTGATGAGAAACTTATTATGATAAATTATATAATAAATACTGAGTTGTTAAATCAGATAGAGTTTTTTAATCTAAAACTACCATTTAATACATTCTTAAAATATATCTTTAAAAAATTTACCAACTAATCAAATATTTACAATTTTACCAACTTCTCTTATCTGAAAGATGTTTATACGTATATTTCCAAAAAAAGTATTTCCAATATGATTAAATTTTCTTCAATATTCAAAAACTGAACAACACGTTTTTTTCTTAACTTAAATTATTGAACTAAAAACTTTTTTTTAAATTATCAACTAATTTAAATAATGATTTAGTATTGGACTTGTCAAAAAAATTTTTAATACCAAAAAATTACATGATATTTTACTTGTTTTTCTTATCAATTCAATCTATTTTTTGTGGTCATCCAATTATCATCATCTCTATAGGTATTCTGACTTATTTAAATTTTTTTCGAAGAATCCTATTATAGCGGTTATTTAGTTTGTCGTTTTTTATACATTTTTTTCTATAAAAAATCATTATAAAATAAAAATGAATGAGAAAATGAAAAAAAAAAAAAAAAAATCAATGAGAATATAAATTAAATGGTTGTATTTTTTTTCATATTCGAAGAAAAAAAAACCTTGAATAATTTAATGCTAATAAGCTTTTTTAATAAGCTTTCAAAACTCTACTAACAATTTTTTTTTTTTTTTTAAATATTTGTCCCCCTATATATTTTTTAAATTATGAAAAAGGGTTGCCAGATTAATATAAAAAATTTAAATTTATAGATTATAAAATATGAGATTAACTGTTGTATTTAAAATGATATGGAAAATTAGAAGTTTAAAATATATTTAAATAGATTGAAGTTTGATTTCATTGAATCAACTTATTGTTCATAGCCTTATTTTAACTTTGTTTAGAAAACAAAAGAAATAGAACAGTTCGTTGGAATTTGGAAATGTAGAAATCTGTATAAGCCACCTAGGTAGGCGAGTTACAACAATTTAACCAACAAACTCAACCAACTTAGATCAATATTAAAAGAGACTACGGTTGATAATAGCTGTGGTTTTTTAACATGTGGACTAGTATCAAGGTTTAAAAAAAATTGTGTGGGTCATTCAAATGAAAATAACTTTAATTTGAAATGTTGGATACCTTAGTTTTAAAAAGTCGAATATCGTGTGTCAAATGCCAAGTGTCAAATGTTTAGTTTTTGTATTTGTCTATATGGAAGGTTTTTTTCATTAAAAAAGTAAAATTTTATTTTATTTATATTTAAATCTATGTCTGCGCCATCTTTTGTAATAAAAGTTAATTTTGTTTTATACAGATCACACACTTTGACTTTGTTTTTAAAAATTTATTTCACATTATATAGTCTTTAATTTGACTGAATTGACTTTTAAATAGTATGTATAGTATTTTTAATAGTAATTACAGTTTCTGTGCTCCTAGATTTTCAATTTTACGGTTTTGAAAATTATTTTCCAAGTGTGTTGACCCACATAAATATATGGGTTATTTTGTTGTTGTTTCTGAACTGAATTAAAAAAACACATCTAATGTCAGTAAAAGGTTAAATTTCATAGATTTTATCATTTTAATCAGTTGAACATTTAATTTTCTTTAAAAATAACTGTAAAATAAATTAAAATCCAATAAAATAAGAATTTTTCGAAAACAAGGAATCAATAAAGTCATTTGTTAATTATTAAAAAAAAACAATCATCTGGCATCTCTTTTAAGAAAAAATATATTAATATTCTATTTCCTATAAGAAATAAATTTCCTTATTTTTATTCAATGTCACGACTCATGCCGGTTTACAGAAGCGATTTTTATATATTATTTTTTTTTCGTATTTTTTTTGTCTTGTTTTTTTTTTTTAATTTTCTTTCTTCTAAAAAAATTTTACATTCGGGTAGTATATAGAGTTCTCATTATTCCTTAATAAGGATATTCTATTTTGAACAAAAGCAAAATGGAAAAGAAAATTTTATATCTAAAAGATTTGCTCATTATTACATACACAGTTAACGGTTGTAAATACAGTAACAAACAAAAAAAAAAAATTTAATTTATTATATTTCAACTTTTTTTTTTTTAAAGATTGTCTGATATGTTAAAAAAATCTAAAAGAAAAAAAATTTATTATTATAATTATTATTATAATATATAAGCCAACCCTGCGTAAGGATTCTTTTTAAGGGTACTTATAAATATAACGCTTCACACGACACCTGCTTTAATTTTTGTTTTTTTTTTTGTTTTTTTTTTTGTTTTTTTAAATATTTAATTAGAATAGTAATTAAAATAATATAAAAATTTTTTTTAACAAGGAATTCATTTATATTATACTGGTAATAAATACGTAATTATATACGTGAAATATACTTATATACTTGTCTATACGCTTACATACTTTTCATTCTACATTTAAAAATTAAAATAAAAGAAGGGGAGGTGAATAAAGTCGAATGCACTTTGCTACCAAAAACAGTGGAAATGAAATCGAATTAGCAATTCTATCTTATTTCCAAAAAAAAGGGTTCAAAAAATAAAGTCGAATACAAAAAAAAAGAAATAAGGTCGAACTTTCAATAACGTCGACCAATTTAATAAATAAGGTCGAAGGTGGCCTATTCTATTCAAAACAAAATAGTTTAAAAAATAAAATAAAAGGAGCAACTGATTTTAAATCTAACTCTTATTTCTCTTCTATTTACAAATCTCGTATTAATATTCTGGAAAAAACAATAGAATACTCTAATTTGAGATCAGTGACTTTAAGATTTGTCCTAATTTACAATAGCACAAAAACGGGTAGAGATATAAATATTCTGGAAAAGGGAAATACCATGACTTTGTACCTAGCTCTGAAAACCCAGAATTTCTGGAAAACTTTTTTGTCCAAACAAAAGTTTGGAAGCTGTAACCAAGGTTATATCAAATGGATTAGTGAAAGGATGTTATCCTTACTTCCAAATTTAAAGTTTCAATATTTTGTTCAGGAGGGACTTAAGGGTGGCAGCCTTCGAATGCTTTCTTGAGAATAGATGTACGAAGCAAACCATAAGGAAGGGTTTTGGAACTGTTTCAAAATCATAGTGGTATTTCTTTTTTTCGGAATATTTCTATATTTTTATACCCAGGATAGTAAAGTTTTTTGGATTACAGTTTTTTGATAATAAAATTTAATCGACTTTCATTTATTTTATTTTTTCATTATTTTTTTTGGAAATAAGATAGAATAGCTAATTCGACTTTATTTCCATTGTTTTTGGTAATAAAGTAGATTTCGCTTTATTTCTTTTTTTTGTATTCGACTTTTTTGAAATTTTTTTTTGGAAATTAGATAAAATTGCTAATTTAACTTTATTTCCATTGTCTTTGGTAATTAACTTGCTTCGACTTTATTTCACCTCCCCCTATTTACTTGTCTATATATAAGTTTACATACTTTAATTCTACATTTAAAAATTAAAATAAAAGAATTATTACCTTTCTATTTATTATTTTTCATTAGATTGTTGTTGTAGATGTAGTTGTTGTAGATGTAGTTGTTGTAGTTATAGCTGTAGTTGTTATTTTTGTGGTTGTAACTTACTCTGTAATAAAGATTCTTTTAAAAAATAATTAATTTTTTACAAAACCTGAATTTATGTCAAATTAACTTATGTAATTATTCTTATAAAATAATTAGGTTTCGTTTTTTTGTTTTTATTAGTGTTTTGTTGTTGTTTTTATTTTTTTATTTTAATTTATTTCCTTCCAATGATTTTTATACAAAAAAAAAAATATTAAAAAGTTTGTTGAAAAAAACTTTATTTCATTTCCTGTCATATTAAATAATTAAATTTTATTTTGAAAAAAAAAAACAAGTAAATAAGTAATTTTATTAAAAAAACGTTGTTGGGCTTTGGGGTTTGTACATTATTATTTCGGGGAAAATTTGACAATTTGAGTCAGTTAATTTAGGAAAAAACAAAATTTATTTGAATATTAAGTGGAAAAAATGTCAGCTGAAATTATTTTGATCAGTGAATTTGATTAAAATTATATGAATTGATGATTTTTATAGAATTGGAGGTTTATATAAATTTTTTGCGTTTTGTATTAAATATACTTTGGTTACCATTGAAATTATAGTATGCAAACGACTAATGTACGAATGGTACAGTGAGCAATAATTACCCTAAAAAAAGGCCTTTAAAATTCTATGAACAATTTTGCCAACAGACTCTCAGAATTGTATAATTTATAGTTTTGCCCATATTAAAAATGAAGTTATATCGTAGATTTTTCAATTTACTACGTTAACCGGCTCAATCGTAATACCAAAGATTGCTTAGTATAAAACTTGTTGAGTTAATGAGAAATCAGAATCTTAGATTCAGAATTGTTGAAATTTTCTATATCGACCCAGTTTTTTGATTCTGATCCCTTAGTTAATAATACAAATATTATTCTAATTAAATTGAACCAGCCATTCCAAGTTTCAAAGACCATATGTAGAGTATGTTAGAAACAAATTGAGTGAGAATTGAATTGATTGAAAGTGAGTTTGCCCCCAAATCTTTTTTAATTTACTTGATTAGAAACTTATCATTGAAGTTAACTTAAGAATTGTTTTTATATTATTAGGTAGTTTAAATTACAATATAGTTTCGGACCTTTGTTAGTTAACTATTCATTTAATATAAATTTTGATAAGTTGATTAATTAATCAGTAGGTCCAACTACATTTCATATTAAATTTTGGGAAAATAATTTTAATTTATAAAGTTGGCATTTTAAATGGTTGTATTTAATTTGAAATAAATGTTTGTTATATATTTAGAAATTTTAGTATTCATGTAATCTGTTATATTACATTTAAACTTTTTAATCAATGCAACTAATTTTATATTTATATCAACTCTGTTTTTAATCCTTTTTTAAAAATTAATAAATACATTTAGTATATTATGGATCCATTAACACATTCTAAATAATTGTGTATTCTAATTTATCTATTTTGGAAAAATTTTACTTTAGCTATATTTAGTTGATAATTAATTAGTAAATCAATTATCAAATAATAATTTATCATTGAAGCTTGTCAATTTTAAATGTATGAAATTTATTTATTTTTCTTCAATTTTTTATTAAAATTAAACTTATATTTAAAAACTAAACCAATTAATTGACTAATTATGAGTATAATGAACTAGTTGATACGCAAGTGATAAAAATAGCATATCAAGGTTTTATTAAGTGTATACAGACGTCTGATTATCTAATTTAGTTTTATAATTATAAAAGTGTTATAAAATGTATTCAAAAATTTTAAATAATTAAAATAATATATATTAAATATAAAAGAGTTACAAATCGAGTTATTTACAATATTTTTCTCATAAATAAGAGATAGTTTATAATACCAATAGAAGAAACAGTGTTTCTTAAACATATCAAAATAAACAAGATTAATTTTACTCTATCGCAAATTAAACTTATAACTTTATACTAAACCTATTTATACTAAAAAGTACAGATAATTAAAATAAATAATTAAATTAATTTTAAACTTTTTGGAATTAATTTTAATTCAAAATATTTCTTTCAAATTTGAAATAAATTATTCTATATATATTATAATATACATTTTATACTTAAATCCATATATATATATATATATATTATTTAATATTACTTTAAAAAATTGTATTTACCATTGCAAATGAAAACTTTGAAATCTTTCTTTAATATCTAATAAATACGTATTTCTAATAAAATTGCATAAATTATATTCAAATTAATTTTTCTATATTAAAAGCACTCTAAATTTTTTTATATTATTCTAAAAGCGTCTAAAGAAACTATCAATCAATAAAAACTTTAGATATTTAGTTTATATCTTAAATCAATTTATTAAATATTTACATTAGGTATTAAATTAAATATTTAAAAATGATGGTCATGCTTTAAATAGACAAGTATTTTTTTTATTTAAAAAATAAAATATTTTAAGGAATTAAAAGTACATTGAAAAAAATTTAATTAGATTGGATTTAAGAAAAAATATTTAAAAATAGTATACATTTTACTTAATTGTGGTATATATGTATTTAAAAAAAATTAATTATAGTATTTTAAACATACAAAATAATTAATAAAAATTCAATTTAAGTATATTTGATTCAAACATATTTCGAATAGTCAATGGTTATTTATTATAGATTTTCCTTTTATACTTATAATCAAAAAGTGGGTTACTAACTATAAGGCTTTGCCAGAGTGGGTATCGAACTTTTTTAATTTTCTAAGGATCCCCATGACTAAAACCAAAATAGATTAGGAGTCAAACTATATTCAGGTATTTACCAAACAAATTCAGATATTTATTTGCAAGATTCAGATATTTACTAAATAATTTAAGATTTTTACTTTTGAAATTCAGAATTTTACTAAATAATTTCAGATAATTTTTTTTTAATTCAGATTTTTGCTAAATAAATTCAGAATTTTATTATA
>CAUJBZ010000572.1:0-61985 GCA_963082915.1 Dolichopus griseipennis | reverse complement strand
GTGTTATGATTTTATTCTTTTAAAAATACATTTTCTTAAAAATTGAAAAGTTCTATCGGCTAACAAATTTCAAGGATATTTTTCAATATCAACAATGACTTCAATGGAAAATCAAAAAAACTCATATACTTGATTTGTAATATTGTTAAAATTTTCTTATAACATTGATTCATTTCGGTAAAATTCTGATGGAAATCTGATTAAAAAGAATTTAAGGAATTGGAAAAGGTGGAGGATGATTTTTTGGGACAAAGAAACTTTTAATTAACTTTTTTTTTTTTTTTTTTTTTTTTTTCCTTATTACTCCTCTTGGGAGCATAGGATATCTACTAGGCATCTCCACCTGACTCTATTTGGAGCAGTTATCTTTGCATCCTCCCATGTTTTCTCAATTGAAACTAGCTCTTCCGAAATCGTTCGCCTCCAGGTGTTATTAGGGCGGCCTCGTCTTCGGGTTCCTTGTGGGTTCCATTCTAGTGCTTCCCTTGCTATGCTATCTTGCGGTTTTCTCAGTGTGTGCCCTATCCATTTCCACTTCTTCCTTTTGATCTCTTGCCCAATTGGTTCTGTTTTGGCAAGTTTCCATAGGTCCTGGTTACTTATTATGTTCGGCCAGTATATTCTGCATATTATCCTTAGACATTTGTTGATGAAGACCTGTAGTTTCTGTGTGATGTTGTTTGTCACTAACCAGGTTTCACTTCCATATGTTAAGGTGGTCTTTACGCAGGTTCCAAATATCCTTAATTTTGTCCCCCTGGACATTTGTGCGCTTTTCCATACTGGCTGCAGGCGACCGAACATTGCCCTGGCCTTTTTGATCCTGCTTTCGATGTCGGCGTTTATGTTACCGCTGTTATTTATGATGCAGCCTAGGTAGTGGAAATTATCTACATAGTCGATTGGTGTGTTGTTTATCACCGGACGGCGTGGGTTGTTGATGTTAATGGCCATCGCTTTCGTCTTTTCGATATTTATTTCCAGGCCCACACTTCGAGCTAATGTTGCTAGATGGTCTATTTTAGCTTGCATATTATTTATTGTGTGTGATAGCAGGCAGATGTCATCGGCATAGTCCAGATCTTCTAATTGCCTGAAGAGATTCCATGTTAATCCAGTTCTTTTGGTACTAATCTCTTTCATTATGTCATCTAGCACTACTGTGAAGAGGATTGGTGACAGTGGACAACCCTGTTTTACTCCTATGTTGGTGGTGAATGGTTCGCTGGTATTACCATTGTGGAGTACTGAGAGTTGTGTCTCTTCATACATGTTCTGTATTATATCTATTATTTTTTCCGGCACATTTCGGTTTCTAAGTGCTTTCCATATGGCTTTTCTGCTTATACAATCGAACGCTTTCTTGAAATCGATGAAAACCAGGTATAATGGGGCTCGCCATTCTATTGACTGTTCAACGATGATTCTGAGCGTATTAACCTGGTCTATGCAACTTCTATGGGGACGAAAACCTGCTTGTTCATCTCTTATTTGGTTCTCAAGTTTCTCTTGCAGCCTTGTTTGTATTATTGTTGCCATAATTTTGTAGATTGTGTTTAGCACTGTTATGCCTCTCCAGTTGTCGCACTTGGTCAGATCACCTTTCTTTGGAAGTTTGATGATTATTCCATTTTTCCATGTGACCGGTAGTCTGCCCTCATCCCATGCTGTTGTGATGTGAGGTTCTAAAAGCTCGGCTGATGTTTCTGGATCTATTTTTATAATTTCTGCTGGGAGCCCATCTTCGCCTGTTGCTTTGTTTATTTTTAGCTTTCTTATTGCCTCTTTGATCTCTGCTTTGGATGGTTTATTTATTCTGATGTTGTAATTGTTATTATTTGTGCGGTTTTCTGGTCTGGTTTCTTCTAGGTTGGGGTCGTTGTTATTACTGGATTCTGCGAAGTGTTGTCTCCATATTCGGGTTTGTTCTTCGGGACATGTTATTAGTTCACCATTTTGATCCTTGATTGGGTGATTTTTGTTGTTTCTTCTGCCAGTGAGCTGGTTTACGATTTTATGTAGCTCTCTTGTGTTGTTGTGTATGGCAGCCGTTTCCGCCTTATTTGCGAGATCGTTAAAGTATGTTCTTTTATCTCTTCTTGCAGCACTTTTGACTTGTTTAGCTATATTATTGTATTGTTGTCTTATAGCGTTATTGGTATTCAATTGCTGTTTTAGGTTATTTCTTTGTGTTATTAGATTCCAGGTGTTATTGGAAATCCATATCTTTCTTTGCGGCTGAATTGTCCCTAGGTGTTCTTCTGCTGTGTTTTTGAGGGTCTCGACAATGTGGTCCCATGTGTGTGGTTGGTTTATTGGGAGGGTTTGGCGTATTGTTTCTACGATGTTATTTCTTATTTCAGTGTTACGGAGTTCTTGGAGGTTTATCTTTCTTCTCATGTTTCTTCTGGATCTTCTTTTGTATTTCTGCCATATTCTTACATCTCCGGTTATTAATTCGTGGTCGCTTCCTATATCTGCACCTCTCTTGTTTCTGACATCTTGCAGTGTGTTTCTCCATTTTCTGCTGATACATATATGGTCAATTTGGTTTTTCGTTTGACCGTTTGGTGAGGTCCATGTATACTTATGTATGTCTTTATGGGGGAATAACGAGCCGCCGATAATTAATTGGAATGTCTGGCATATGTCTATGAGTCTCTCTCCGTTATTGTTTCTAACTCCGCAGCCATGTGTCCCTATTGTATCTTCTATACCTTGATTGTCTGATCCTATTTTAGCATTGAAGTCACCCATTAGTATCGTAATATCTCCTTTCCTTATGCTGTTTAACGCCGTTGTTAGTTGTTCATAGAAGTCGTCTTTAATCTCGTTTTCTGCGTCTTCTGTAGGAGCGTAGCATTGTATTATCGTTACACTTTTACTTTTTGTCGCAAATCGTGCCATGAGTATTCGGTCTGATATTGGCTTCCAACTGCTTAGTGAGTTACGAAAATTCCTTGATATTATGATACCTACTCCGCTTTCACCACCCCTATCTTTTCCACTGTATATTAGTTTGTTCCCATTTGATGTTATTTCTTCTCCACTTTTGTTCCACCTCATTTCGCTAATTCCGAGGATATCTAATTTATATTTGCTCATTTGCTGTTCTACTTGCGCCAGTTTGGATGCTTCACGTAGCGTTCTGACATTCCACTGTTCTATTCTTGTCCTTTTGACTGCATTAAATGTTGTTACCGTGAATTCATTATTGTATCCGAGGCTCTGCCTTGTGTTTCGAATCGTTTTTCCTTTTTTTTCAATTAAGTAAATGATTAGTCTACTGTAATCTATCTACAAGATGTCGCTTCTTAATTTTTTCCTTAGTGTCATCTATCGGTCAAGTAGAGAAACCGTGTCATGTTTTTTTTAGGTGCGTACTGCCATTGTAATTGCATATGACAATTGCAATTACATTGTTGTTTCTGTCACATATGTCATCTCTGATCATATGCACATATAGGATATTATTTTATTCAGTATTAGTTATTAGATTATAGAGTAAAGCTGGAAACACGATTATAGGTATATTTTTATATTATTTGTTACTAATTATTTATTATTATATTTTTAGGTATAGAATTATTATATTATAATTTATTATATATTAATTTATTATAATTGATAATTTTTATTGAATATGTTATCTCCCACCAGGATTCGAACCCGGGACTGCCACAGTGTTTTAGATTGCGAGGTTGCGCTCTAACCACCTAGGCTAAGGAGGAGATGATATTTTAAGATATTTTTTTATTATTTTAAAATTCTGAATTTTTATACGTAAATTTTGACTAAAATATTTTACAAAACTTCTGAATTTTCGAAAATCAACTGAATACTGAAAAACGCTTTTCAAATAAACAAAATAAATATCAAAAAAAAAATCTTTAATTAAAGAAAGAAAAACTTCCTGGCTCTATGTCATTACTTAAATTTATTTAATTTAATTTTATCCATATATCAAGTTTTATTTTTTTAAGCTTTAACCAAAGAATTTAAATTTTAATAAATGTTTGTCAAGTAAAATACAACAAAATTAATTCAAGGCAAAGATGTAGCCCGACTTCGAAACAGTTTTCCACAGAATTTAAAATTCCACTTAGCATTGAAAGTTATTGAAATTACCTACACATAATCAATGAGTATAAAATTTGGTCGAAACTTTAATTTAAGCTCATTTAATAACTACCATCTTGTTTAAGGAAAAGGTCCTTGTTGAAAAACTTTAGAATATAACCAGATTTTCACATGAAGGAAAAACTTATGTATACAGAGCAGGTGAAGTGGTTTTCAAAAAAGGGAATGCAAGTCCACTAATGGAGAAATAGTTCCAAAAGAAGATCTTTCGTAGGTTCTTGCTGAAAAACTTTAGAAAAAAGCCTGGTTTACAAATGAAGGAAGAACATATGTATGCATTGCGAGTCAAGTGGCTTCCAAAAATATGATTGCACGTCCAATTATGGAGAATAGTTGAAGAAGAAGATCTTTCCTTGTTGGTTTTCTGGCCTGGTTTACAAATGAAGGAAGAACTTATGTATGCATCGCGTGTCAAGTGGCTTCCAAAAATGTGATTGCACGTCCAATTATGGAGAATAGTTGAGAAGAAGATCTTTCCTTGTTGGTTTTCTGGCCTGGTTTCAAATGAAGGAAGAACTAAGAGCTCATTTATGCAGCGCATGCCAAGTGGCTTCTAAAAATGTGATTGCACATTCAATTATGGATGATAAATAGTTCAAGAAGAAGATATAATTTTAAGTTATATGGGTTGTTAGATCTTATTTTAAGAATATATCATCAAATTTTTTGAAAAACTATTTTTTTATAAAATTACCACATTTTTAAACCTTCAAATCCTTTAAATTAACAGTTGACCTTAAAGTTCCAATAAAAAATTACAAATTTGCTGCACATTTTATTTACTGCAGTTACTGCAAATTTTAACCTCAATTACAATTATTTACGATTATTTATTATTATTTTTTTTGGTTCTGGCAACACTACTTCTTTAAATGTTCCAATTTATTTTAATTGTATATTTTTTTAATTTATATATGATGATTTTTCTTTCATTTTTTGGACAATTTAAAATTTATTTATTTTTTTGGGACGATCATTTAAAATTTTTATTGTCCTTGGAATTCAAGCGTGTAAACTTTAAATTAAACCTTGAACGAATATTATTTTTAATATAAGACACGAAAAAAAAAGCACAAAAATTCTTATTTATTTTTTGTATTTAATGAATGAAATTAATGTTAACTCAGTAATAATAAAAAATAAAGTTGAAAAATTAATGTTTTTTTATTTTTAAAATAATTTTATTCGAGGGGAAAAATAAAATTCACTTCTGTTCTGGTAGTAAAGTACTAAAACAAATTTCAAATTTAAAAGTCACTTGTATATAAATGCAACATTATGAAAAAAGAAATGGTCAGTGACATTTTAGTTATATTTTATTAATAATTCAAGGTAAACTTATATATAGGATAAATATGATGAAAATGTATTTTGAAAAGGTAATTTTAAAGGACTCTATACGACGTAGATGTTCGTGGAAATATAATATGGTATATGCCACATAAAATGATAAATAAAACTATGAATGGGCGAAAGTTCTGGAATCAAAAGATTCCTGAGGACTTACGACTTAAAAATTAGGAGAAAGGTTCTCGAAGAATTATATGTACATGCACTTGTCAGTGAGTCCAAAATCCCTTAACTAATGAAATATAATTTCCATTTTAATTTCTATAAATTATATTCCCATAAATAATTGGTATATTATGAGACAAAAGTCCCCTAACTTGAGACACAGTACCTCAATACATTTTCAAACATATAAATAAGTTTTGAAAAGCTTATTTAAAAGAAACAAAGTCCGAATTGAAAAGCAAACATTGTCAAATTTATTTTTATTTTGAAAAAATTTTTAAAAGTCTGATAATAAAAATTACTATAATTTATTTATTTATGAACAATGCCTACCACATACAAATTGATAAGTGATTGGCTCAGCCTTTCATTTTCAGGTGGGGAATTTAAAATATATACTAAATTATGATATAAGCTATTAGATATAAATGCTAAATTATATTTTATAGTTAGATATGATCTGATCTGGGTTTGAAACTGAGACCTTTTTTCTATTGAAAGGTTGACGTCCTTACTATTACGCCACAGATCAGATAGCAATTAATTATGTTATGAAGCATATTAAAGTTGGATACGAAATATTGTTTGGCCCTTTTTACCTCCTGTCTTCATGAATTCATGTATGTGAACTTGTCGTAAATCATAATTCCTCAGGGGCTTTTGATGCATTTTTCGAGTCATAACTCGTTCGGGGTTTTTGCAATTCCGCCGAACAATACAGCGTATAGGAATGAAAATCACCTTGTTTTGATTTTCGTAGGACTTTTTGCCTACTCATCATAAGTCATAATTCTCCAGAAACTTTTGGCTATTTTTTGATTCATAAGTTCCTCTCGTGGACATTTAAGCCCTATAATATATGTCCCTTTCGTGGACTTTTTTCATATCAAAATTTACCATGATTATAAAAACATTCAAAAAATAAGTAATAAAATAATCCGAATTTTTCGTAGGAGAACTTTTGGCCCACTTATCGTTAGTCATAATCTCCCAGAGACTTTTCGCTATTTTTTGATTCCTCTCGTGGACTTTTGTCATATCTAAAGTTACCATAATTTTGAAATAAATCAAAAAATAAGTAATAAAATAGTCCAGTTCTTGCGTTCGTTAGTATCAAAGTTTTAAAATCTAGAATATTCTAACTATATCCAAAATTTTTAAAGCCTACAATTCGACCAATTCCCTAAAATATATATTTGAACAAAAAATTACTATGTTTTCATTGAATTATTACGTTTTTTTTCAATTTTTGATCCATTCTCATTTTTATCAAATTCGCATACAACAATTTCAGTAATAATAATAATAAAATAAATAGACTTCAGGATTAATTATAATTGATTTTCCTTGAAGCAATATTCAAAAATTTATTCATGTAAAAACAAAAAAAATATAATATTTTTTTTTAACATATATTTTAATTATTTTAATAAACGAACAAAGTTAAATTAAGCTATATACATATATATTTACTATAGCTAAAAGCTAAAATAGCGAAATTAAATTCTTTAACTATATATAATATACATATATAAAAATGTTCTTAAGGGTGTCATTTTTAATACACGTAAATTACAAAAAAAAAAAAAATATATTTTAAAAAAATAACGATCGACCCCATTTTTGTAATTTAAAAAAAAAAAAAAAAAGTAAATCATAATATTGCAAAAAATTATAATCAAATACAAATAATAATAATTTTTAAAATATTGTTTTTTTTTTTTTTTTGTTTTCAATTTTTCTTAGTGTTGATTTAAGTACTTATATAGTACTTATAAAGTACGAAGGTATTCGATAAAATATCATTTCAAATGAAATACCGAGTAGTTACAATTTAATTTCACTAAATTTTTTAATTTTCGCAAGTACATATTGTTTATATTGGAACATCGCTTTGATCACCAATAAACAATATAAATTTCGTATGCTGTGCTCGTCTTATCGACGCTCGAATCGTCTTATCGACGATATAAATGCACCCTTACCAATTTAAGAATCATTTTAAAGAGGAGATCACTAAACCGATTATTTCGAAATTAAATATTAAAAGAAAAGTTGGTGTGTGTGTTTTATTTAGAAATCTAGAGTTAAGTTAATACGGTTTCAAGTACTTTAAGATCTTTAACGTGCATATGCAACATCCATGTGGTATGATGTAAAAGTTTGCGTATGGGAATTATTTAGAATGTGTATGAAAGGCAATGTATAATAATAGCATGGACAAATAAATCAAGAAGACCAGAAACTATTTCTCAAATAGCATGGACAAATAAATCAAGAAGACCTCAAATAAATTCTTATATAAAGAAGCCAAAATAATGAGATTCGATAATTTTGTAATGAAATTAATACGAAATCATTTCACAAGAGCTTTTTATGTAATTCAAATAATTGATTATCACAATGAAAACTTTATATAAGATATAGTATTAGAAATGGATTCTTTGCTTTCATTTTGAAAAAGACTTAATTTTTTTTTGGTGTTGTCTTAAGACTGTCTTTATTATTACAAAATTATACTTATATATACTTTAATTAATTTAATGCTAGATCATCAAAATCATGTTTTTTAACATTTATTAATTAAAATTAATTGGAAAAATATAAAATACTTAAAAGTATTATACACCTAGATTCAAATAGAGTTAATTCAAGATTGTAACCATGTCCCACTATTATTTCATTATAATAGATGGATCCAAATGTTAGGTCATGACTTTAACCTGCAAAATCTTGATAATTTAATGCTTAAAATCAATAGATCTGTACCAGAAAATACTATTATATATTGGTGGTTAGAAAACACCTTCACATTAAAAAAAGAAAAATTTAACATAAGGATAAGATATAAGATAAGATACAAGATGCATAAAATTAAATTAATTCCTCAACTTTTAGACTTAGATTACATGTAGACACTTATTGCCTTAAAATTATGATATAAAATTCACACTTTTATCAATTATACTTAATTTATTTTAAAAATTTTTGAATTTATTTAAACCTAAACGAGGATTTCATTCAACCCTGAAAAATTAAGAAACCTCTACTACTCTCAGCAACTGATATTTCACTAGTAATTGCTTTAATAAATGTTACGACAATTAAAATTTTTTTTTTCAACCCTTTTATGTCACAACATATACATTATCTAATTAGTGGTTATCTATATGTTATCAGTCAGCTTTTTCAGATTCCAGATGACAGAAAAGGTCATTTTAACAATTGAAATATATCTATATTTAGAATTTGAAGAAAAAAAAGAAAAAAATCAACTTAAAAAACATTATTAAACCTTCATCAAAATTTGATTATCATCTTTTAAAGTCTTTTGAAAGTCAAAATTTTCCTATTCCAATTGTACTTTATTAATTGCATTTTCTCTCATGTTCATGTTAAGTTCTCTGTTATTTTTAACATTTCAATGGAAAATTTTAATTGAATTACAGCTTTAAAAACCAAATTCCTAATAATATCCCTTTCATTAGAACTGTCAAGAAATTTTGCCATAAAACCAATTTTTTTTGATGTTTTTGACTAAAATTGTTTTTTGTATAAAAAGGGGAAATAATAAATAAGCAATTATTGGATTGAATGATGATTTAACAAAAACTTAATAAATGAAATTTTTGACCAATCCCTTCGTATTTTTCCCAAAAATAATTTCATATATATACATAATACATACTAGATATATACATACTACTTATATAATATATAAATTGTAATACTAACCAAGTTTTAATTATCGTTTACTCATTCAAAATTAAATAAATAAAAGAGTTCATCAGGAGTAATGCAAAAAAACAAGGAAAGAAACAGTATATATATACACACACACACATAAATAGATTTTATAGGACAAGTAAATAAAATTTTTATTTTATGTAGTCAAAAAATTTTTTTTTTGATGAAAAGAAATCATAGGAGAAAATTGATCAAAAAAGCAGTTTAATACAAATATTTTTGGAATATACATAAATATATATACATATATATATAGTAAGTATATTTAATTTACCAAAAAAAAATTAAATTTCCTTTTGGAATTTTGCATAAATAATCCGTTAGGATTGCAATTGGATTTTCATTATCCATATACACATATACATACATATGCATTCAAATTATATTTCAGATATTTTACAATACTCGTATATAGTAATGACGCTGGTAAAAGGACTAAAAGGATTATTATAAATACAAAGAATATTTTTTTTTAAACAATTATAAAAAAAAAAAAAAAATTGCACATATACAGTTATTATATAAAGAAAAATTATATAATTAAAAAAAAAAAAAAAAAAAAGAGAATTATTGCATAATAATAACAGATGATCTGAAATTACATATAATTATATAAAAAAAAAATAATGTTTGTTTGTTAAAGATGGATTTAAAATTAATATTTCAATTATCAGAGCCTAAGGGATTTCAATTATCAGAGCCTAAATTGAATTAAGAAGAGGTTATAACCAGCGATAAAAAGCTGATTACATAAATTGAAAGTAGATAATTAATTGTTTAATGGACCTAGGTCATTAGTTTCAAAACTGTCAGAGTAATTGAGCTGACTGACAACACAATCAGAAGAATAGTAAGAGAAAGTAGCTATAAGCTGCTAAATTGAATATGAATCAAACTTGACATCTAATAAATGTTAAATGTATTCATCTAACCATATACTTATCTTATCTAAGACCATTGTAGTGAGTCTGAGACTCTTATCAGATTATATAATTAAAATTTATTTTGTTATTTAATTATATTACACTTTAGTTATATTTGATCTAAATGAGAATTGTAAAAAAAAATTCCTTTAATTTTCTTAGATTAAAACTTATGATCTATGAGGAAATCGTACCTGCATTTCCTTAAATATCAAAAAAGTTTTTTAATAAAATGTATTCCACAAAAATTATATTTGAGAACAAACCAATAAGGTTTAATTATTTACAAAATTAACTTATCAAAAAAATAATTATTTGATTAGTGATAAGTAGCAAAACCCTGCTTCAAAACCTACGAAATCAAAATTGTATTGTCTCTTTTGAAATGCCAAATAGCTGAGCCACCATACCTTCAAGACCTCCTTTTCTTATTTTAAACTATTGAAATATTCAAATTACTTATCTTTCACTAGGTACTTTATTTTTTCATTGCATACATTTAGGGGCAATATTTTTATTTAACTAAGAATTTCAATAATATATGGATAAGTTTCAATTAAAACAACAAAGTAGCTTCCATTTTTTAATTTAAATTAAAATATTTTATTAATCTAGGAAAATGAGCTTCCTTAGACCGCTAGAGAACCTCGTTATTAATTACGAACTTTTTCAATGCAATCTTTGGTCTGGACTTTTACTATGTCAGACATTAAACAGGAAAATGAAGTAACAAACACAAACACTGTTTTCTGTACTTCTGAAGGAATTTAATATGAAATCCAAATAAACTTAATATATACTTAATTACAAATTTATACAAATTTTAAGATCAATTACGTAAAATAATATTCAAAATTAATTTCAAATCAAAATTTGATCAAAAACAAATTAAAAAAAGTTTTATTTTAATTTTATTACAATCTATTTAATATTAACTTGAACTTTATTATGTAACTATATTATCTACATTTTAATTTTTAACTATTCATGTTTTACTAATATTTAATTTTAAAGTTGATCTTAATTATTAGGGCACCTTTCTTTTTTAATAACATTAAAGAAATTCAAAATTTCAGAGAAAACAGGGGAAGGTGAATTGTATGACGGGCGTAAATACACACCTAAATTTTATTTTAATTTCAACCTTTTTTTTCAAAGAAATTCTATTAAACAAAAACACACAACATCAATAGCAACAAAATCATATAAAAATTATATACAAAAAATCTTATTAAAAACTCACAATATTATCCAAAAAATATAATACGCAAAAAAAAAAAAAATAAAAAGATCCGCATACCTTATACAAAATAAGGTTCTAAATAACATCACAAAAACTCTATATATACAACAGTATAAAATATCAGAATGTTTATTTTTTTTCGGGACCGGAAACTATGTTGTATAAGAAAAACGAAAAATATGTATAGGGAAAATAAAATAGAAAATATACATAATAAAAAAAGTATACAGGGTGTTAATTTACCTAGTTAATTTACTTTTGTAGACCCTAATGATCAATATTCTTAATCCATAAGATTCAGGACATTCACTTATCTTGCAGTACTTTTTAGTCTCAAGTTTAAACTATTTGGAACTCTTAACGTTTTGGCTAAGCTGCTTCTTCTTTATAAAGGGCTATTTTCTTTGCCTACCTGAAACAGCCCCACAAATAATAGTTCTCCAATATAAAGGCAATAACATTTATTGATGTATTAAAATTGGAAACTATTTTATAATAAAATAATACCCCAAATTCAAAATAAAATATTCCCGCAATAAAGTGAAATAACCCCTAAAATTAAAGTGAAATAATTCTCCAATTCTTTTAAAAAATTACGTCTACTAATAGTGCTATTTATCATTAATTAAATGATCATTACATTTACACGAACAAAAAAAATTAGAATTTGGAGGGGTTTTAGAGTTGGACTTCAGATTGGATTAAATGTGATCTTAAAAAATATAGAAAGCCTAGGTATGTGAGAGATTCGGATTTAGGAAAAATTTTACAGTTATATTAAGTATCATACTATTCTCTCATTTACAAAATATTTATTTATATGTATTTGCAAAATTCTGAATTAGTTTGGATTATTTTTCGAATGAAAAAGGTATGTCGAATTCTCACCCCTTCTGTTGATTTTAATGTTAGATCTAGGAAAATCCAGTTTCAATATTTTAATACAAGAGGGGCGATGTTAAAATATATTATTTATTTTACCATTTTTATTACATTTTAAAGTTTTAAGGGGTTTTTTCACTTTTTAAATTATTTTGTTTTGAGGAAATTTTTGGGGGCTTACGATTTGTGTGAATATTTTTGGAAGCGTTTTCTTTTTCCTTGGAACTGCCAATAAATTTCAACTGTATAAAATATAGAGTATAGAAAAAACGAAAGCGTACAAAATCATTGTTTTAATTTTTTAAATAAAATAATAGAGAAATTATTAATTATATGTCAATTCCATAGTTGTACATATACTATTAATGGATGAGAATTTAGTGAACTGCAGCTCGAGATTTTTATTAATTTTAAAATAATAACTTTAACATTTTGTTAAACCGAAAGCATGGTATAGTAGTTTTTGAAACGAAATCGCGAAGGCTGGAACTACATTCATTCAAATCTTCCGACATCTTCAAAAGATCTAAATAAATTTATATCGAGAACGAATATTTGCCCTTCCTTATGGAAGTTTGGACAATTACATCAATACTAGAATTTCAGATTTTGAATGAACAAAATAACACCCTGTTTTTGTACATATTTTATAAACATTTTGTATGTATCTATCTATTTTTTGTAATCATATAATAACCATTCTTTTTTTTCATTTTTGGAAAATCTAATGAAATTTAGATTTCTATCTTTTTCCAAAAGAAAAATATTAGAACGTGCTTCCAGCATTTTTATTTTAATTTTTTTTTTTCCTTTTTTTTTTTTTATTATTTTTAATTTCATCATATAGAGGAAAAAAAAAAAAAAGGCACATTTAGAAAATATAGGGGTGAATACCTAAAAAAATACTAACCTATTCAAAATCTATATTTTGGAATTTTTTTATTATTTCAATTTTCTAAATGTATGCTTGCAAACAAAAACTAAGTAAAAACTGAAAAAAAAAGAAAACTCCACTAAATTCTTTATTTTGTTTTTTTTCTCCAATATACAAAAAATTTCATTATAGTCCGTATGTTATTGACTTTCAGTTTTTCTCCTATTATTATTTGTTGTTGTTTTTATTTTTTCAAAAAGGATCAGTATAAATACTAGATTATCCATTTTAATACTTCTACAAAATATTAATAGAGTAATCAATACCTTTTAGGATTACTATCAAAAATTTTTTTTTTTTGAAATCATCAATATAATGAAAACTTCTTTATAACTCGTATATATATATATAAAGATTGTTTGTTAGGTAAAATATTAATATGTGTTAAATATATCTTAAGTATAGGTCTTTTATTTTATTTCACAAAAACAAAAATTACTAAAAGGTACATTACATTCTGTACATAAGTATATAACCTTTCAGTAATTCAGTAATTTTTATGATTACAAAGTATTTTGTATTTTTGAATATTACATATTTTCCGAACTATTTATTAATGTTTTGGAAAGTATGGAAAAATTAAAGAAAATTATTAAAAAAAAGGAATTGATTAGTTTTAAATAGGAAGAAGTATTAAGGTGTGGTTAATATTGACCCTATAAAATCGTATATGTATTGTATAATGTATAATACAATAGAATTGTTTAATTTACGAGAGTACATTCAAGAGTTAAATTACTAGTTTTGTACTAGTTGTACTAGTTTTATAGCATAGAGTCACATACCTTGGTCACACAACAGGGCCCTATTGCACTAACAACTTATCACTAATGAAATAATCTAATTATCAAAATATTTGTTGCATCAACACCATATTTGACAACAAACATACGAAGTGTGATTAGTAAAAAACAATAACTTATCAAAATACTGATTATTTCATTAGAAATTAGTGTTGGTGCAATAGGGCCCTGATTTCTAATAAAATAATTATCTTGATGATTAGTGAGTAATTCTTACTAATTTAGATTTATTTATTTGTAATTATATATGGTTTTAGTCATTGGTGCAATAAAAATTTATTAAAACGCGGATTGTTCAATTAAGGATTAATGATTAGTGATAAGTTGTTAGTGCAAGAGGACCCAGGTATGTTGATCCACTCTATTAAACTAGTACAAATTAATTAGGCTTATAACACACATCCGTCTTACAACTATTCAAAGTACTCTCGTAAATTAAACAATTCTATTGTATTATACCGATCCCAATCCCAAAAACAAGAAATCTTGTATTAGATTTGAATTCCTTAATATTACCAAAATCAAGGATAATTCAATGTTCCCTACTGATTTTGTAACTAATCAAATAATAATTTTTTTGATAAGTGAGTGTTTTTTACAAAAATATGATTTGATTTTTTGATTAATGATAAGTGGCTGGAGTCTTAAGACCGAGTTTTTATATAATAAATAAGCTCCAGTTATCGTATTTTATTCGTTAGAATTTTTATTAGAACCCAACTCTTAAAGAGTAACACATTGAACTGCAAAATCTATTAAATTAGACTATAGAAAATGTTAAAGCTAAGAATTATGGTTCAAACAAAAGCAGATTCAAGCAAAACTACTTTTAAAAATCCAAAAAAAAAAAAAAGAAACGATAGAAATTTGTAAAACATTTTTCTTTCAAAAAATCTGAAATTTACAAAAGAACTTACAAATAATTAAATCTATTAAACTGATGCATAAAGTAAAAATCAATAGCTACTACTATTTTTTTGTAAAACGCTCTTAGAAACTATGCATAAATATATTTATACTTTTTTTCAAATTCTAGTGATATTGATATTTATGTATTACAGATACTTGCAATTGTATAGAACCTTCTTGATTTCAAAAAATTTTTGTATTTTACTTATACCTTTCTTAGAGATACAAAATTTAATTTTATAATTGAAGTGCTATTCCCTTGAATCTATTACAAATATTTAAACAGAATTAAAAAAAAAAAAGCAGAAAAACAGAATTAAAAAAAAAAAGCAGAAAAACAAAATTATAAAAAAAAGAAAATTGGTCAAAACAATAATTTTACTTTTTTTGTAATTTTCGATTTTCATTTCGTATATTTTCCTTCTTTGAATCAATTTTGAGATTCCAAAGTAGAAATCCTTTTTTTTTTTTTAAAAGAAAAATTTACTTAATTTTCCTTAACAATTTTCTTTTTTTTATGGAATAATAAAAATTCACTCAGTAAATTTTAATTTTTTATTTTTTTATTTCCATTCAAAAGGAAAATAATATTGTATTGAAAGGAATCGAATATTTAAATTTTCTTTTCAATATTTTTATTTCCCCTTTTTATTTGCATGTAATTTTATATCCTTGGTAATGTCCTTGTTGTCCTATTTTTTTTTTGTTTATTTCTAAATGGTCCAATTTATTAAGTTTACATAAAATTCTAATAATTTGGAATATTGTAGAAGATCGAAAGTTGGTCGTTGGTACTTCGATGTTTATTTAAAATTGTTCCATTAAAAAATTGTAAAAGATTTGGAAAAATTTTATTTTATTTAAATTATTTATATGTATGTAATCATTGCTGATAATGCAATATTTGTAAAATTAGTAAGCCAATTAAAGGTTAGGATTCAACTATTAGATTATGCTAATACATTTATTATATTTTTTTAATTATATTATACTATTATTATATTTTATAATAATGGAAATTGTACTAATAACTCCTTTTTCGAATAATTTTTTTTGTGAACAGACTTATGATGATCTAACCTGCATTTCCTAAGTTGATATTCTGGCACTTAACCATTACCTCATTGAAGCTTATTAAGCCAACAAATCAAATCACGTGTCAAATAAGCAAAAAATAATTTTTTCTTTTAAATAAAATTTAATGCACCAAAATTATATTTGAGAACAAATCAATTAAGTTTGATTGGTAAAAATGCTCACTTATTAAAATTATTATTATTTGATTAGTGATAAGTGGTAAAGGATTAGTGGAAAGTTAGGGGATTAGATCCACCTCGTTTAATACGCAAAGTACTTAACCAACATGACCACCTTTCAAATATTCTAATATTACTTTATAAATATTACTTTTTTATTGCATACATTTAGGGGAGTAATATTACTTTTTTATAATAAAATATTACTTTTTTATTGCATAACTTTAGGGGCAATATTTTATTTATTATAGAATTTCATAAATATATTTAATTAGGTTTTAGTTAAAACAAGATATTTTCCATTTTTTAATTTTAGTTCAAACACTAGATTGACTAGAAAATTAAATTTTCTTAGAGCATAAGATAATCGCATTGTCCAAAAACACAAATTTCAAAAGCCTCAGGGGTTACTGGGTAAGCATATGACTTACTAACCGGGAGGATGCGGGTTCAATTCTCGTACGGGTCATGAATTTTTAATTATTGAAAAATAATATTTCTTTACAAATCTCAATGATGACCAAAGTGTAGATATATAGACAAAATATAAAATACTTGTAAAACGAAATTACTAAGTAAATATATTATATAAATAAATTAAATAAAATAAATTATATAAATAAATAATATTGCAATTATAAATAAATCGATAGTATTAAAAATACCCTACATTCCACTTAGGAAACAGGATTAAAAACTATCTACAACATTTATGTTTCAGATACCTTCACTTAAATAAAAACTAATCAGCCAAAGATAAAATGGCTACAATATTCCTTCATCTTTATTTATAGTTCATACTTCTATAATACAAAACTATCTACAGATACAAGGATTTTTTCTACTAGGTTTATTGACCCAATAAATAACAACGGGAAAATATCATAAGCAAAGCTATCTTTGAAAATAACTGTACTTTAATAAGAACAAAGGTAAAAAAAAAACAACTTTGTAATTTTAGAGTTAAGTTTTATTTATTTTTTTTATAAACATGCAAAAATTTATACCAATTATTTAAACCAATAAATACCCAATAAATATAAAAATGCAATAATTTTTTATTTTAAGGATTCCATATACATTGACATCGTTCTTTAAGTTTATTTTCCTTTTATATGTCAATATCTTTAATTCTTATGGATACGAAAACTAAACGAACAATATTAAAACTATTATTCTCTAACTTTTTATTTTTGAATCCCAAAAATAACCATTTTTTTTTTAAACCTGTTAAGGGTATGTTCAATTTTCTATAATACAAAATAGATTTTAATCATTTTTATTGACTTATCAATGTTGAAAAAAATTCCTAGAATTTATTACAAAGTACATATATATATTGTATTTAGAATTTAGAATTTAAAAACAATAGAATGAGATAAAATGGAAGATATAAAAACAGAAACGTTGATCAACCATTAAATTTTATCATATCAAGTTTTTTATTTCATAGTTTTAGTTATTTTGGAACACAATTTTAAATGGACACAATACGGAACGGACTATGAATTTACTATATATATATATATATAAATATATATATATATATATATATATATATATATATATAGCTATCCTTTAATATTATTTTCTTTTGTTTAATAATAAAACCAATAAACTAATATTATCAAAAAAATCTAAAATATTTTTCCTTATTGGTAGAGTTAACAGAATTTTATTAGATTTTATGTAAAAACTATAAATCTGGTAAGATAAATAATTGGAAACTTCCCAAGGTATTTGGATATAGTTTTGAAATCCAATGTTATAATTCAAAATCAAAACATATTTTACTTATTTAAAGAAGAATATTTTGGCATTTTTATATAAATAAAACTTAGTTTGGACTAATAGTGTATTCAAATAATTAAGTTAATACAAGATAAAGATAGTTTTTATATTATCATTTAATTAAAATAATTAATTAGTTATTTGCAATGAAAACTTATTGATTAAAAACATTGTTAGTTTTAACAGAAAGTTGAAATAATAAATATTATAATTTATAAGTTAGGAAATTGTAATTCATCAACTTACAAAGTTTAGAAGCAGATTATATTTTTTACAAAGGACATGGACAGATTCGAAAGTCACCTAATTGAGCTGTGCTTAGTTCTTATAGATAAAGTGCCATTTTAATACACCAAAAACACAACCCATTTTGAAAATGATTTTAGGATGAGACCTGTGATGCAAATATACAGTTACGCTTCAAGGATAAGAATGTGAATGTGTACGTATACCCTGTATTGGGAATTAAGTTTGGGAAATATAGAGTTATGTTATTATAGAGGATGGGAAAAATTTAATGAGATATTTAGAAGAAAGACGCTAGATTGAAAGATAATAAATTCTTCTTGAACGTTTCTAAATTGTACAAATAAGTACTAACTTTATACTACTAATACTATGCAGGAGAAAGCGGGTTTTATACATTAAATCATCTGTTAAATCATTTTCAAATTCTTCATTTTTAAATTTCAGGACTTTTATTCACCTGAATCACCTTCCCTTTTAATAAAATATTAGAAAGAGCTATCTAACATCTTATATTAGCCAAAGGACCTGGAAATCGGAAATCAGAAACTATGTATAATTCATATGAAACACTTTTGCATTTACAAAATATAATTCAAAGGACAAAGAAGCGAGGAAATATTGTGAAAAAAAGTTCCAAAGACACATTAAAATCTGTTTTTTCTTCCATTCTATTAGAAATCAAAAAAAAAAAACTTTTATTTACACAAATTTTACTTTATTTTTTTATACTAATAATATTATTACTATTATATATATATATATATATATATATATATGTATGTAAACGTTATATATAATATTTGTATTTGCTAAAAATAAAAAAACTTTTAAAGTAAATAAATTTAATAGTATTAACTTAAAGTTTTAATGGTATATTTTGAAAAAAAATTTTTTCAAAAACATTTCTTTGATTTTTATCAATATATTTTTATATTTTAATTTTCATCTCTTTCTATCTACAAATTTTTTTTATCTATATCTTCTAATTTAATTTGATCAATTTTTTAAGTACACCGCATAAAAATTATTTTCTGCAGTCTAATCAAAAACATAAAAAAAAAAAATTATTTCAAATATTATTGAAAATGTCTAGAAATTTTTTATTTTAACTTTTATATAGCAGTAACTATTTATAAATTATTGCTATACTGAATAAGTTGTTACACTTAAATAAATATTAAATTATATATATATATATAATATGATATATAAAAAATAAATATAACTTTTGAATATTTTATATAAAATTTTTTCAAAATATAATATTCTTTATGTATTATTCTCAAAGTTATCGTCCATATATCTAACTATTCATTGGTTCACAATTCAATTAAAATATTCATTTAGAAATTTTTGTTTCAGCAGAATATATTGGACCATTGGAACCCGAAATCTCTCTGTTGATATACGGTACTTAAGCACTACCGCACCGAGACCCCAAATTAAAATGGATTTTTATAATTCACTATACATTGCATACTTTTAGGCGACTATTCTTATTCTTCGTAAATATTATTAATAAACTCCTGACTAAACGGTAATTTAGTCAGGTATACCCTAATTTAAACTAAAAATAAATTTTTAGCGTTGCATACTTTTAGGTGACCATTTTTAACCTTTTTTTAATTTTATTAAAAAAACTTCTGACTAACCGGTTTAAAAATTGTAATGCAACTAATGTAACCAAAATAGGCAACAAGGATAACTAAAGGTCCAAAATTAGTGCGAAACCATAGTAAAATTTGAACTTATAGCTAAATACAATAGCCAAATACAAATTTTAGAAGACTTCATTTTGGTCATCCAAAAAGAATAACTGCAAGATATAAGTTGCACAGATATATGTATTGACAAACTCAGAAATATACGTATATATATAGAGGTCTTCCGTTTTATGCTAATTATATGTATATCTATATGAAATAACAAAATTGTACCATAGAAAAGAAGTGACTTTATGAATTAACTATATTTTAAATCGAGTATTAAACATAATGTATTAATATAAAACTTGAATATAAAATTAATTTAATTATAAAACACAAAATATACAAATATTCTAGGTATCACATTTTATTCAGGTGAATTAAAAGGTGTTAAGCTGACTAAGATATTTATTATATTATGTGGTATGCGTCAAAAAAGTATAAAAAAAGTACTAATATAATAATAATAAAACTTTTATTTGTCTTTATATACTTTTTTTACTATCCGGGTAATTTTATATTATTTTTATTTGTGCTTGAATTTTCTCAAAAATTAAACTAAAAAAATAATATAAAACTGCAAATATAAAATGCAACTTTTATTTTATGCAGGATAAAGCAAAAACTTTCAATTCCTCTGCAAATATAAAAGTATAGTAGTAATTGAAGTAGAAAAAGAAAATATTCATGGTGTATATATATATTTTATATTATTAGTATTTTATTTTAATATATTTTCATATATATATGTATATCTACAAACAAACAAATAAAAATTCTTTTAAAAAATTGAATTCAATCGGTAAATTATTTTATAGATATATATTATATTATAGAATTTAGATACATCCAATTCTTAAAATTTTACAGTTCTTTAAAAAAAAAAAGGAAAAATTATAATTTATTATTTTGTTTCGTACCTAATGATTTTTTTATAATACAGTAGAGGGCTTTATGAATTTGCTTTGAAAGAACTTATGTTGAAAACCATTTAGAAGAAAAAAGTTCGGAAAAATGGTCGAATACAAATTATTTACCATTATATTGCGTATTGAAAAAAGATCTAATATAGAAACCTAGCATACTTAAAGTATAGGCTTTTTCCAATTGGATTTGACATTTTGACTACAGGATCACCTAATATCGGTTTAATAAGTCCTTTTTTTAAAATTGCGTAATTGGAAAATCGCATTGTTTAAAAATATCATATTGGAAAATCTCGTTTGGATAATATCGTTTTTAGAAAATCTCGTTTTTTATTGAAAAATCTCGATTCTTTAAAAAAATCGCTTATTAAGGATGTTAAAGTTGGATAAAAAATGAGAATTATCACACTTTTTTAGAATATAAACAAAAAAACAAAATTTTCTAAAAGAAGATTTTAAAAAAGATGTTTTCTAAAACGAGATTTTCTAAAAAGTGAATTTCTAAAACTAAGATTTTCTAAAAACTTCACTTCAGAGATTTCGATCACAATCCACATTTTTTAGGAGATTTTTTTTTAATCTTTGATTTATACAAGATCCTCAATTAGGAAAATCTTACAATTAAATTTAACATCAAAGTTTCGATAAATTGCTATATGTAGAGATTCAGGGGTACCTGAAGACATCTTTTTCCATTTCAGAAACTTTTCATAATTTTAAACTTTTTTTTAAAATTAAGAGTTTCAATACATAATATGTACAGATTTCAATAATTTATTTGCTGCAGGTTTAGCAGGGGCGAATTTAGCAGTTCATTTGTCCAATTGAACTAATATTTTTAAATTTTTTCGTAATTGTTTCTTTTGGTCTTTTTAACTATAACTCTTTCTACGTTAATTCATAAAGCAATATAAGAGTGTTTGAATTTTACAAAAAACCAAAATAGGAAAAAAACTTCAAAATATAAAAATTAAATAGAAAAAAAGAAATCCTTTGTTCAATTCAGGATTTTGTTTTTTTTTTTGGTAGGTATCTTTAAAAAAAAAACAAAAAACTAGATCAAAATAAAAATATTTCTATTTGTAATACTTTCCATGAAAAATTATTAAAAGCAAATCCAAAAAAAAAAAATTAAACAATTTTTCATATTTTTTTTTTTTTTGATTGACTTGCAATTTATATACTGTGACTTTGTAGGGAAGATTATAATTTGATTGTTGAAATAAAAATTGTAAAAAAAAAGCAAATATTAAAAAATAAAAATGAAATAAAATCTATATTCTATCCGGGCATAGTCTTACATTTAACAAAATCATACCATTCAACTCTTCCTTTCTCCTGTTTAACAAAAAATATTAATAAAACAAAATATATAAAATAATTTCAAAAGGATTGAATTGGATTGAAAATTGACTAGTTGATTTAGTTTAGATTTTATTTTAATTTCTTAAAATGTACATATTCAATTGAGGTGTATGACAGTTTACCGAAAAAAAAAACCTGAAAACCCAAAATACCTAACATACATTTTTTTTAATTTAAATGTAAAAATATAAAAATGGATTTTAGAATCCTTTTTCACATGAATATTGACTATTTTTACATGAATTTGGTCTTTTTTCAAATCAAATACAAATAGTCGGATATTTTCAAATTAGATTGTGTTTTTTTTTATCAGTCCCGTTTTTTTTTATCCAGCAGTCGGATATTGGAAACATATTGGAAAAAATTGAATAAGCTAGATTCTTAAGGTGTCACTTTTTGAGACTTATCTAAATTTTTTTCGACTTTTAAGTGTCTCCTATAGAATCAGAGAATGGGGTTTTTTAAATCAAGTCGGTCCGATTTCTAGGTTCCAAGATTTCGGTGGTATTTATAAAAAAAAGGGACCTAATTATTTGTGATCAATTTAATTTACCTATAAACATATTTCATGTGAAAAAGGACGACATTCACATGAAATAAATATATGGAGGATTCTAAATTAGGTGGGACTTTATTCCGAATTCATTCGGAATTTTTTCGTTTGTGAGCAAAGTGTCATAGACCCACAGAATCGAATATTTTTTAAAAAAAAAAGAAGTGATCCAGCAGATATTAAATTTTCCTATCAATTAAGCTAAAAAAAATTTTATTTTCTATTATTTAATTAACTTAAAGAAAGGTCCAACAAATTTTAAAGCTAATATGACAGACTTTTATAAAAATTAAAATAAATTGAATGAAAATTTTTACATCCATAATTATCGAAAAAAAATATCACTTGTCTAGAACTGAAATTAATTAAATTCAAAAGAAATGTAATCAAATAAATATTACATAGAATTAAATACATTCATAGCATTAGAATATGTTTAAAATATTATCTGACATATCTGATTTATGACATATCTGATTTATTAATGTCTAGAGGACAAAAAAAAATAAAATTATTTTATTTTCTTTCGTAGTATCTATAAAAATACATGTATTTATTATATATTATATTTGTTACATTTTATTTAAAATAAAAAATAAAATTTCCAGACTAAATAATATCATTTAATTTACAATTTATAGATTTAAAATTTTACACATTTAAAAATAATAACAATATTTATAGATTTCTTAGAAGATTACAATGTCTGGATATAAAAAATAAAATTAATATATCTAAGAAATATTATATTTTTTAATTAACTCATAAATATAAAAAAAAAAAAAATTCTTCAAAAATAATAAAATGCAATTTATGTGTAATAATACAGACATTTATACCGACAGATATTTATATTAAAAAAAAAAAAAATATAGAAAAAAGCATAAAATAGGCATAATTATATTCAAAATTCTTTTTAATAATTACTTTATTTTGTTCTTTATGACATTTTCCATTTTCTTAAATTGAAAATTTTCTAAAAATAAATTTTTTAACTTTATGTAATAATTTTCTTATTTACCTTACATTAAATATACATGTATGTATGTATTTCAATTTAAACTTCATCTAAATACAAAATTTAAAATACCTTAAATTATAAAAGTAACATTTTATTGTGTTTTTAATTTTTACACACATCATTTAAAAATTTTATCTTATAAAACAAAGTTGAAAAAATAATAACAAAATTAATGTAGCGCAATAAACTTTTATTTTATTTTCATTTTTCATTTTTTATTGCCCACTTCATTTTTCTCTCATATAAAAATTTTTTACATTCTATCGATTTTTTTGTTTTTTTTACATTCATGAAACCCTAAATTTTGTTTTTTACATTCTTTTTTGTTTTTTTTTATTTAAAAATTATCACATTTTCAAATTAAATTTTTTTATTCATATATTTTTATTTGTTTACACACACACACACACACATCATAATAACTACAACCAACCAATCTACATCCGCCCAATCTACAACTACCCACAATAACCCTACAAACAATTTTTTAAAAGTCATTTGAGCTTTTCACATTCTTTTTGATTCAAAAAAAGAAAACTTCACCACAAATAAAATTTAATAAACACCTTTGACTGCACTAATACCAATGCATGAAAAATATTTTTTCATATGTATTTGTATTTGAATATTATATTATATTGTATTTTAAAATTGATTTCAAAAAATAGTCGTCAAATATTTTATTTTGTTATTTTTCCGCGGAAAAATTTTTACACCCTCCTTTAAAAATCATGTTTATACCCGTATGACTATATAGTCAAAGGGTATAATAAATTTGCCATTACGTTTGTGACGCAGAGAAGGAGGGGGGGTAGATATAGACTCAAGTGTATGGATCGGATCAGAATCGAAAAATAAATCGATTTAGCTATGTATGTCCGTCCGTCCGTCTGTCCGTCTGTCCGTCCGTCCGCACGATAACTCAAAAACTAAAGGAGTTAGGATCTTGAAATTTTCGCAAATTCGTTTTTTTCCAATAGCCGTCATCGCTATTTAAATCCAGCCATTTTGGTCCATGGGTTCGGGTAGCTGCCATGCAACTTCTTTTTTTATATGAGTATTACTCTGTACCTATTACAGCTGCGTGTCTGAAATTTTGCCAAAAGTAGTCTAGTTTTATGGCCAAAGTTTCTGCAAAATTTGGTTGGTCTACTGCAGTGGGTTCGAATAGCTGCCATACAACTCCTTCTTTTATATGAGCATTACTCTATATCTATTGTAGCTGGGTGTCTGAAATTTTGTTAAAAATAGTTTAGTGTAATGGAGAAAGTTTCTGCAAAATTTGGTTGGTCTACTGCAGAGGATTCGAGTAGCTGCCATACAACTCCTTCTTTTATATGAGCATTACCCTACACTTAAGGAAGCTGGGTGTCTTAAATTTTGCAAAAAATAGTTTAGTGTAACGGCCAAAGTTACTGCAAAATTTGGTTGGTCTACTGCAGAGGGTTCGTGTAGCTGCCATACAACTCCTTCTTTTATATGAGCATTACTCTACACTTAATAAAGCTGAATGTTTGAAATTTTGCCAAAAGTAATTAACTGGATGATATAATGTATATATTACGGTCATACGGGTATCCCAAAGTTGACACAGTCTACTCTACTACACTCTTCCTCGTTTTATCATAAAGATACTTTATATTTTAAATTTTTTGTATCTTCGATATACAATTTTCACATTTATTTTAATTTTATTTTTTTTTTATATATGTATTTAGAATTGCACTGTATACAAAATATAGAAAATATAAAGGTGCTAAAGATTGAATATACTATATGATTGTGTATATTAACTGTGCATGTGAGATGGTATGTAAAAAACAGACAAAAAGGACATAAAAAAAAAAAAATTGTTATAACCTTTCTGGAAATCACACACAATAAAATATATATACATATATGTATATATATATATTACATTTAACACGTGTAATTTTAATAGTCATGTCAGAGAAATTTTAACAGAAGAACTTAAATATATGTGAAAGTTTTATATAATTATTTGACGTTTTATTTTTTGACTACTCTGTAAGATCTGAGAAAAATCTATCGAGCTCTCTAAGCTCCCTCTGAGTAGAAAAAAAAAACAAAACGGATAATCTGAGCACAAAAAGAAGTCCAACTTGACAGATTTAACTTAGGTTTGATTAAAAAAAAAAAAATAATGCCGTGGGACTAAAACAAATATCTTAATTTTATTAAACTTTAGACAACAAATGAAACTTGATAGATGTCAAAATTATCAAAGGCTCGGGTTAACTACAAGCCTATTTTTAAATGTATCTGACACATTGCGTAGTGGTTAAGATGTCGACTTTTTAGGTAAAAGATTCAAACAGATTCAAACTGCGATCAGATCATATTATAAAAAAGAAATATCGTCATAGTTTATATCGAAATATAAAATAAAGACAGTATATAAAAAAATATATAATTCTTCTGTAAGATAATAGATGGCGCATTTGTGTATTCACTATCTTATATCACTAGCTACAGCTGTGAATCAACGGCTGAGAACATAAATAGATCAAAGAAACTATAGCCTGGTTTAATTACTTAGCTAAACGCTCTATATTCCTTTAAGGAGTAAAAAAAGAATCATTAATTTCTTTCCAACTTTAAATACTACCTTTAACACTTTAAATAACAATTTTGATTGTCACGTGTTAGTTATATCTGAGTTTAACTGTTAGTTAAATTAACTAACATTTTTCAATTTTCACAAAAATTGTGAAACACTATTTCAATTTATTTTTGAATTTTTAGAAAGTTCTGTTAAATTTTTTGTATACTTCCTACATCTGAAATCATACACTAACGTACATTACATACATACATACGTGCATATAAAAAAACTTAAAATGTACGATAAAAAAAAAATCAAGTACTCTTCTCATTTTAATGATATTTACTTTACCGAATTGTTTTTGTTTTTTTTACTAACATCCATTAATACTTGTAACTTTCATTTTAACGCTACATAACGGTATGCTATAGAAAAATAAAATACACCTACATATATATATGTACATTATAATTATGCACATGTAAATATATTTACATATGACATATGAATTAAGTGTTAAGAATTGTACCGGAACACACGTTAAAAAATAAAAAACTCAGATTAGGGTAAAACGGTAAATGATTTGAACATTATATATAAATTTTATTTTATTTTTATTAATGTTTTCTTTTGTTTTTTGTTTAATTCAAAAACTGTTAACTGTTATATTGTTAATTCCTATAACACCTACAACCTACTACAACAAAAAAAAAAAACAATAAAAGTGTAAAACAAATAAAAAAACAAATTAAAGACCGTGTACTGTAAAGATAAAGTGTACTGTACAAGAAGGTGATGTGCAATTGTAATAAGAAATTAAAATTTTGCCAAATAAGACTTCATTTGTGTGTTTTGTAACTCAAACCATTTACTACCGTTATGTAGGTCACATCATTAACTGTTTTTATTATATTATAACGACATTTTCTTAAGGAAACCATTTTTTCTTTATATAATTTTTGTAATTTTAAAGAAAGTTTACGATTTGAAAATTTACTAAAAATTTTAAATTTTAAATCAAAATTTTTATGAAAGTTTAAGAGTACGTAGGAAGATTATAAGGAATTGAAGAATTGTAATTAAATAGTTTTTAACTTTTGAACTTAAAACAAAATGTACTTGTCAGTATTCAGTTGAGTTTTAATAAAACAGTAAATTAATACCTAGTTATTTTAAGGTTTAATATTATAGTATTAAAATGATTATAAACTACACTATATTATGCAAGATATTTGATTTGAATTTGTATTAGATCGAATTACTTTGATCTATATTTGTTTATTTTTATACAATAGAAGTCACGTGTGTTAATCGAATATTCTATAAACATAAGCAATTAAAGAATACAATTACTTTAATTAAAGTATGAATTTAAATTTAAATTAATTCATACGACAGAAAAGAACTTGAAACGGATCGTCAAATATGATTAATATCTTTCAATATAGTTAATCAGAACTTTGAATTTTGATGAAGTAATTATTATAAAACAAATTTGTAATGATCTGAGTTTTTAAAGTCAAGGGTTAAGTATTTTGCAAGGGGCCTCGGTGGTGCAGTGGATAAGCATTTGGCTTATTAACCGAGGGGGTCCGGGTTCGATTCCCGGTCAGGTCATACAATATTTAATTAAAAAAAAATTATTGAAAAATAATTTTTCTTTACGAATCCCCATGGTGACCAAATATAATATAAATATACAAATATATAATATAAACAAAATAAATAATATAGTAGTTATAAATAAATAGAAAGTATTTAATGAGGGGTGCACAACGGGCCGCAAGGCCTAGGTGTAAGGGAGACTTGCTTTCCCCCCCGTCTAAACAACAACAAGTATTTTGCATTTGATAACTTTATGTATTTTGTAAAAGTTAAAACAAATTTTAAAAAAATTCTGTCAAAAAGAATAAAATTTGTATGAAAATAACCAGGACTCTATTGCACCAACCAATTTATTCAGTTATTGATAAGTGTGTGGTTTTTACTAATCAAACTTCATTGGTTTGATATTAAATGTCGTTTTGGTGTTAACGGCTGGATGGCACAGTGGTTAGAGTGTCGACCCTTCATGAAAATGGCCCGGGTTCGAGTCCAGTGAAAGTGAAAATACTTTTCTGGTTTTCGATTCCACTCAGCTACCGTTCGCCATTGTGTTCAAATTAATGGCTTAATCAATAATTAATATTTATATATCTTTATAATTATAAATAATAATAATAAAAATACATTATTTAATAATTTAATTGAATAATATAAATCACAGATACAGAATACCATATAACTCAAATACAAAATATTACAATATAAACCAAAATAGAATTGTATCTATTGAAAATCTAAGACGTTTCTACATGTTTAAAGGCCAAGAACTATCTCATGTTTAAATTATATGTGGAATTCATTAACATTATTTCTAATAACACGAATATAATATGACACCCTGTTCCAATATTTACATATGGTATAAACAAGCTTAATAGCCTAACAGTAGAACAATTTGCGCCTCAAAAAACAAAAAAGATTTTTTCATAAAATGATTATTTGATTAACTGTTGGTGCATTTAAGCCCAAGCATTTTGAATTGTTTCCCAATTGGGATTACATCACTTTTTATGACAAACCATTTTCTTCTAATACCTACTATTAAATACTTTTCCATTTAATTACAAAACTTATCAAAATAATACCGATTCCCCATATAAAATCATTAAAAATTTAAATCTTTTATCCAACAAACTCTTCCAAAAAAACAACATTTTTAACTAATTGAAAAGATTTTAAAATTTTTAATACTTAAATGCATGCATCCATTAACAACATTAAATTATAATAAAAAAAAACAAAAACTTTAAATAAATTTCTAATTAATTTAACTAAAACAAACATAAGAATTGAAATTTTAAAAATAATAGTTGAATATGAATAATAACATCCATATATAATAAAATAATCACATATCAATTATAAAAACTTAAATCCTATAAATTAAAATCCTTTTTAACAAAATTTCATTTAATATACAAAAATGTGTACTTAAGTATCGAAAAATAGTATTACCAGCTATTTTCAACACTTCCGTTAAACATTTTTACAAAAAAAACTGAAAAAAAACGTAATATTAAAATAAATTATTTCCGCAAGTTTCACTTAACGCTCGTTCTTTTTCGAGGATTCTATTTTTTTCGTACTTGATTGAAAAATATGTATATATATACATATATATAAACATATATGTACAGTTGAAAAATAAAAAACGAAATAAAATTGTAGCGAAATGAATTTTAAGAAGCCCTCTTTAATATCTCCTTAGAGAATTCCACCTAACATATAGTAGGTACTAAAAAAAAAAAAAACTATAGTACTTTTTACATATATGTTTTGTATATTTGTATATATACATATCGTATATAAAAGATTTTTGAATGACAAGGATTATTTTTTGATTCGTGAATGCATATACATATATGTATACAGATATATATATATATATATATATATTTATATATATGCTAATATAATTATATGATTATATAGGTACTGATCATCAAACCCAATGACAGAGATTGAAGATGAGAAGAGGACATTAAGCTGTGTCATAATAGTGATATAAATCTATAATACTTTACATACATACACAATACACATATATATGCATATATATTCATGAATATTATGTGTAATAATAATTGTACTTAACTGAACAAAAGAGATAATGTTATTAAGTAAGTTTTAATAATTTAATAATAGTCATAATTAAAATTTATGAGAATAGAGGAAGATTAAATGGATAAAAAACATGAAAGAATGAATAAAAGAGAAAAAATAAAATAAAAACTTATTTGTACAAACAAAAAAAAAAAAAATAGAAAAAGAGACAAAAAACAAAAAGTTGAACTATACTGTCAGTAGTAGTATTTATAATACGGAATGAATTATTAAAAAAATCAAGATAGAAATGAATATATGATTTTAATGAATTCATCAAAAATTATAAAAAAAAAACAAAAGACTAACAAAAAAAAAAAAATACACAGATAAAAAATAATTAAATCTCTGTTAATAGTCTTTAATTTTAAACAAAAATATAGATAAATGTAAATTTTTTTTTAAATATATACATAATATTTTATTTTGTGTTGTTTTTATAGATAAGATTATGTATACAAAATAAAATGATCATTTAATTCAATTGTAAATTATATTGTTTAAATAAAAATTCTTGAAATTTATTATTTTTAGAATAAAAGTTAAGTTATATATAATTTTAAATGAAGTTAACTTCCAACAATACCATGCTAACATAAGCTATCTAATAATATTAATAAAAAATGGATAGATAGGAGAGATCCATTAACCTTCGCAAAATTATAATTATAAATAAAATAAATATTTTTTTTCAATATATACTTTTATTCAAGTATTACTAGCCCCCTAAAATGTAGAAAATAAAAAATTTATGGTAGATCTGGGGAATTTATTACTGTTTTAATATAAAAATAAATTGCTGGATTAAGGTTAACAAAGAGAAGAACTTTTTCTCATTTCAGCAATTTACTTTTATATTAAAACACTTTTGAATGCAAGAGATCTACCATTTTATGTTTTAAAAAATTGACAGAAAGAAGAACTGTCTTTCATTTCAGCAATTTACTTTTATATAAAAAGACTTAACTAAAATATTTAAATTTGGAAGTTTACCAAGATAATCCTTCACAAAACTTTCGCAATGTTTAAAATTGGGTTTATTCAATAGTTTATTGGGGAAACACTTGTACTTAATTTTTATTTTATTACAATACTGTGTGCAATGATTTTTTTTTGGAAATATTTTTGAATTATTGTAAGTGAATCCACCTTGAAACCTATGTTTTATTGTTTTGATCTATGATATCTCCAATGTCTTAAAACTTTCATGAGTTAGGATTGAATAATATGTCATTAAAATTAAAATATAATTACTTCAAATTAATATTAATATAACTTCAACTGGTGATTATCAATTTCTTGCAAGATTAATAATATTGAAGGATTATACAGAAATAATAATATTGAATCTTACTAAAAGGGTCTCGGTGGAGTAGCGCTCAGTACCATAGTGGAATAAGCGAGAGAGTGCGGGTTCGATCTCCACACATATCACAATTTTTTTTTTTAAGGAAAATTATTGAAAAATTGATTTTCATTAATAATTTACGCCCTTTAAGATCAAATATAATAAATACATAGTATTATTGTATAATCTAATAATAGTATATTCTAACCTATTATTATCTTATATATCTCTTATACTATCTTATTAACCAATGGTTTTAAAAATATTGCTAAAGATAAATTTAATATAATGTTGCTAATTATAAGTTAATATTACTAATGATAACTTAATATAACTAAATAAATAAAATATTTTTTAAAAAATGTCAAATCCTGATCCTTTCAAGGAAACAGTTTAACTAATGTCGTAAGTATAAATAACAATTTTCTAAGCAATTAACCGACTACTAGGATGAAATGATTGCAGCAAGAACCCAATACTAGACATGAATTTGGGATGAAGATAAATAAGATGGATTTTACAAATCATTTTAATAATATACTTAAGTAGACTAACTGAACATTAGTTTGCCATCATTATTCGTTGGTCAAAGTCGTTTTTTGACCCATTTATTCCAAAAAATCTTTACCTTATCCACATTAGATTAATAAAGGACAGGATTTGTATTAGGGTGGGCTTTAATAAATATATTTTTTGCATTGAATTAGCACCAAATAAATGGAGTTCACATGTACGTAATATATAGTCACACCATTTATAATTAAATAAATATAAATAAAAATATTTAGAGATTTCGTTAAATAAAACTATATATTCATTATAAATTGTCCATCTGTCACTAAGAATTTTACTATAAATTTTTTTCCACATTTTATAACTTAATATAATTTAATATAATTTTATGTGTATTTACATATTACTCACAAAATATTTATTAAATATCCAAGTGAAAGCTACTTAAAAATTCCCACTTTATATTAAAATTTCTCAATTTCATTTAAAATTTTATCAAAAAAAATATAAAACATTAAATGGATCGATCCCTCTAGAGATTATCTAAAATCAAAAATATTTTTTTTTTCTTTTCAATTTTTTTTCAATTTTCCAACTTTTACTGCATAAGCGAATATTAAATATATATATATTAATATCTGTAGATATATAAGATTTATCATTTTTTATTATTGTGTACATTAACATTGATTCATTTTTAAATGAAAAAAAATGAAATAAACTAACTTCTTAAGTATCAACGTAAGTATGTAACATCAAATTTCTTAAAATAGATAATCTTTAAGTTAAAAAAAAAAAAAAATTTTTTTTATAAACCATATTTATATATCTAATGTATATAATACATAAATATTGAATATTATACTTATATTTACCAGATAAAGCTAAAAAAAAAAACGCAAAGAATAAAAAAAAATAAAATTAAAAAATCTATAGATTAAATTTCAATTTTTATTGAATTAAGTTTTTTTTTTTCTGATGTTATAATGTATACGGAATATCAAGTGGTGCAACAACACAGACAACATTCTAGAAAATTGAAATTTTGATCCCAAATATAATGAAATCAATTTAATATTTATTTTTTATAAAATAAAGATATCAATCTATAAAACTGTAGGTTACTAAGAATGTCTGAAAAATATATATAAATAAACAAATAATTATTAAATAAAAAAAATAAAAATGTTTATAAACATGAAATTATAATTTGATATATACACTGGGTACGTGTATGAACATCTGATATAAACAAAAAATGTAATTTTTTTTTAAATAAAAGACATTTAAAAAGATAAAAATTAATTGAAAATCATGTTTTGCATTTTTATATTTAAAATCTTTAATAACGCCAATCAATGTCTGGCAAAGTCTAGGTGTATATTATCTTAAGATAAAATCAAATTTATATGAAATATTAATCTGTGTTGTTAATTATAAATTATATAATTTGTAAGAAACATATATTTGTATTAAGAGCAATATTTTAGGTACTTTCCTGCGAAAAATCTATATGTGTTCATACTAATGTGAAAATGTATCTAATGGATTGAAATTGAAAATTGTGTTGCAGAAGCTACCAAATTAGATCTATTGACATTTAATCTATTTATAATCTTCGAGTGAAAAACCTTATATAGGATAACTCATTGAATATCATTCGTACTAAATAATTTAAATACTAATAAGGTAAGGTTCTATTTGCTCCGGTTAGTTTTATGAATACTCAGATATTTTATTTGAATAAAATAATAAGAAATTTTGAGAACTCACACTAATAAAACTTTATCTATGTAAAATTACCATAATTGTAATATTCAAATAACAAATAAAAATAATGAAGGGGCTTCGGTGGGTTAGTGGGTAAGCATTTAGCTTGAGGGCTCGATTCCCGTACGGGTCATGAATTTCTTTAATTGAAATATATTATTGAAAATATAATTATATACTAATATATAATATAATAATTATAAACAAATATATAAATAAATAAATATATAAATAAACAAATATTTAAGATTTTCAAAGACCTCAGATAGTTATTGAACTAGTTCGACAAAATTTTAGAAATCGAATCTGGACCTTTGACAACCAAATAGTGGGTGGGTAAAATGGGTAAAATGCACCAAATTTGACTTTGTAATTTTTTAACCTCAAGATTCAAAAATAAATAACTAATCTTATTCTTAGACTCATATAATTCTGATTAAAACAATGACACAATATCCTCAATTGTTGAAAATTAAGTAATTATGAATATAACATTTTTATCTTAAATTTATAAGAAAAGTAAATATGAATTAACATTTTTAATTTATTAAAAAACGCACCCCCTTAATGTCATTTGTCAAATAATAATTTTTAACTGTCAAATAAATAAACTTAATTTTGCCTCTTTTAATATTGGCTGCTGAATGGAAAACACGCATTTTTTTATTTCATCATAACTACAGGTTATGGGCCCAGACTTTTAATTGGGTAAAATTCATAAAAGGTACATTTCAGTTTTATAAGAATGTGATTGGAAAATTTTCAATATCAAATTTTATTAAAAATTGTCAATACAAAATTTTATTAAAAATTGTCAATAAAAAATTTTCATTAAAAAAAAAAAAAAAAAAAAAAAAAAAAAAAAAAAATAAAATCTGTGTCTATACAAAATTTTATTGAAGAATAGTCAATACAAAATTAGGCAATTTTTTTTGAGCTATTTACTGGACAAAATATTATATTTGGGGTTTAATAATACTAAACACAATTTTGTTTATCCGGAAGAAAAAGAAATTTTACAGAAGATGGCAGCAACAGAAAAATTCGTAATCGAGAAGCTACGGGGATCAGAGAATTATCAAACGTGGGCTTTTGCAGTAAAGAGCTTGTTAGGAGCTGAAGAACTATTAGATGCTATTATTATTAAAAGTGATTCTACTAATGAAGTAACAGAAAAAAATAACGCCAAGTTGAATAAAGCAATGCACAAAATAATTTTAACAGTTGAATCATCATTATTTGTGCACATTCAAAATTGTAAGAGTGCAATTGAAGTCTGGAAGAAATTGCAGGTTATGTACGAAGACAAGTCTCTTACTAGAAGAATTGGGTTACTAAAGCAATTAACCTCAATTAATTTAGAAACATGTGATAATATTGAAGATTTTATCACAAAAATTTTAGGTATATCAAATAAGTTAGCTGCAATAGGATTTATAATAGACGACGAGTTAATTGGTTCATTGTTACTAAAGGGACTGCCAGACGAATATAATTCATTCATTATGGGAATAGAAGCAAGCGGCATTACAATTACTACAGATGCAATTAGATCACGTTTAAGTGAAATGTATAAACCTGATGGTCAAAAACATCAGAAAGCATTTGTAGCAAAACCTAACAAAACAATCAAAAAATTGATCAAATGTTTCGAGTGTGGTAGAGTTGGCCATAAGAAAGCCAATTGTTTCAAATTTTTAAAGAAAGTTCAAAATCAAGATAAACAAGAAAAAGCTAAAAATCATAGTTCAAATGCATTTAGTGCAACAAATGAATTAATATCAGAACAAGAAGGAAATTCTAAAGAAATTTTATTTTACGTTGATAGCGGCGCCTCTCAACACATGGTTAATAAAAAAGAAATTTTATATAATTTAAGACAATCATCATTAAGAAATATATGTACAGCTGAAAACAACAAACTACAGGTAGTTTGTGAAGGAGATTTGGATATTGAAATCAATAAAAAGTTGATAACAATTTATGACGTCCAGTTTGTACCCAAATTAGCGGCAAATTTACTATCGATAAGAAAAATAATACAAAAGGGTAACAAAGTAAATATTAATAATAAAGGATGTTTCATATACAATTCATTTGGTTATTTATTAGCCAAGTGTAGTTTGATAAATAATATGTATATATTATCAACAAAAATTATGAAAACAGATTTTGCAGCCGTCGCTACAGATATTAAAATATGGCATCGCAGATTAGGACATATTAATTTTCAAAAACTAAAATCAATGCGTCATGTATGTAATGGCTTGCAATTTAAAGAATCAAATTTGGACCAAGTGTGTGAAGTATGCATTAAGGCCAAGCAATGCAAACAACCTTTCAAAAATTCAGGCAACAGAGCCAATAATCTATTGGAAATAATTCATTCGGACATTTGCGGACCAATGGAAACTATTTCCATTGGAGGTTCAAAATATTTTTTAATTTTTGTTGACGATCATTCAAGGAAAGTTTTCGTTTATTTTTTGCGAAATAAAGGTGAAGTTTTTGAAAAATTTCAAAACTTTAAATCATTTGCAGAAAATCAATTAAATGCCAAAATAAAAATATTAAGAACAGACAATGGCACAGAGTATATGAATAAGCAGTTTGAAAATTTTTTAATAAAATCAGGAATAGCCCACCAGTCAACTGTTCCTTACACTCCTCAGCAAAACGGCGTCGCTGAGAGAATGAACCGAACTCTAGTTGAAAAAGGTAAATGTTTAATATATGACGCTAACTTAGATAAGAAGTTTTGGGCTGAGGCAATTAATACAGCAGCCTATTTAATTAACCGTTCTACATGCCGTACGACAAATTTAATTCCAGAAGAAATATGGACCGGAAGAAAAGTTGACGTAACTAATTTAAAAATCTTTGGATCGCGTGCTTACACGCATATTCCAAAAGAGTTACGTAGGAAATGGGACTCAAAATCAAAAGAGCTGTTGTTCGTTGGCTATTGCGATGACACTAAAGGTTATCGCTTAATGGATACACAAACAGGTGGGATTATTAAAGCAAGAGACGTCACTTTTATAGAAAATGTCGAGATTGAACTTGAAAATAAACCAAATGTTGATATTAAATCTTCAGAAGATATAAAGGATGAAGATAATAATTCAAGCGATTATGATGATAATACAACCGAGCCAAGAAGATCAAAGCGTGTCAAAAATCCAGTTGACAGATTTCATGTTTACTTAATGCATGATGATGTTTTTGAAGAACCGATAACATTAAAAGACGTATATGAAAGCGAAAACTTTAGCGAATGGATGAAAGCAATGGAATCTGAATTAAATTCTTTCAAAGAAAATAATACATGGTCTTTGGTAGATTTACCAAATAATAAAAAAATTATTAAAAACAAATGGGTTTTTAAATTAAAAGAGGATGAACATGGAAACATCATAAATTTCAAGGCCAGATTAGTGGCAAAAGGTTTCACACAAATGGAAGGGCTAGATTATAATGAAACTTTTTCACCGGTCATAAGATATAATTCAATTAGATTTCTGATAGCAATTGCCGCAAAAACCAAAATGAAAATTGATCAATTAGATTTTGTTACCGCCTTTTTGCAAGGAGATTTAGATGAGGAAATTTATGTTAACCAACCCAAGGGCTTTGAAGATGGTACAAAAAAGGTTTATCGTCTACATAAAGCAATGTATGGGTTAAAACAAAGCAGCAGGCAATGGAACTCTAAACTTAATGGAACATTATTAAAATCAGGATTAGTGAGATCCAAAATAGATCCGTGTGTATACATTTCTTGCCCAGAGGAAAAATCAAAACTAATTGTTGCAGTCTATGTCGATGATATACTAATTTTTTGGAAAGACTACGAAACTAAGGAAAATTTAAAAAGGTTATTATCGATTAAGTTTAAAATGAAAGATTTAGGAGAAGTGAACAATTGCATAGGGTTAAGAATTACCAGAGATGTCGAAGGAAATTACTACATAGATCAGTCCAAATATATTAAGAAAATTCTTACAAGATTTAACATGTCAGAGTGCAATAGTTTAAGTATCCCATCAGATCCAAACACCAAACTCAACAAAGAAATGTCACCAAAAACAAAAGAAGAAATTGACAGAATCAAGGATATTCCTTATCAACAAGCAGTAGGCGCTTTGTTATATTTAGTACAAGGTTCAAGACCTGATATCGCATTTTCGGTAAGCGATGTCAGTAGATATAATTCAAATTTTGGAAAAGCTCATTGGGAGGCTGTTAAAAGGATTTTTCGTTATCTAAAAGGTACTATAAATTATAAATTAAAGTTTTCTACTTTTAGCCAAAATGACCTCATTGGATATACCGATGCTGATTGGGCTTCAGATTTGGACAAAAGACGATCGTGCACAGGTTACATTTTTATTTTTCAAAATGGCGCTATTTCATGGTGCAGTAAAAGGCAACCCACTGTCGCGTTATCAAGCACAGAAGCCGAGTATATGTCTCTTTCTTCAGCTATCCAAGAGGCATTATGGCTTAAACAATTTGGTGATGAAATGAGTGATCTGCTTCAAACAACATTAATTACAATAAGCTGTGACAACAAAGGTGCTTTATTCCTATCAAAAAATGATGCTTACAAGTCGCGAACGAAGCACATAGATGTACGCCATCATTTTATTAGAGATGCATTAGCAAACAACTTAATTAACTTGAACTATATACCTACTTCCGAAATGGTCGCAGATAGTTTAACGAAAGCTGTATCATCACAGAAACAAAAATTTTGTACAACTCAAATGGGGTTGATTGATAATAATAATTTAAACTCTTTTTGATTCTTATAGAATCAATTCTACTAATGTAAATTTTAATACAAAATAATTTTAATGAACTTCAAATAAGCATATAAGTGTATAAATTTAAATTGTTGAAGCAAATTTTCAAATTAATATTAAACTTTATTATAAATAGAATTTTAATAAGTGAGGGTGTTGAAAATTAAGTAATTATGAATATAACATTTTTATCTTAAATTTATAAGAAAAGTAAATATGAATTAACATTTTTAATTTATTAAAAAACGCACCCCCTTAATGTCATTTGTCAAATAATAATTTTTAACTGTCAAATAAATAAACTTAATTTTGCCTCTTTTAATATTGGCTGCTGAATGGAAAACACGCATTTTTTTATTTCATCATAACTACATCAATTAAATTAAGCTTGAACAACTAAATCTCGTTTCCTTTTTAGACTAATCTAAAAGATTCACCATTATTGAAGTGTAATTCATGATTTGAAATTACATACACAAGTTGCAAAAAAAAACGACTTTAAGATATAAAATTACACCAAATACAGCTCTGTAAAATTTTATAAACCAAAGATTTTTATTGAATTTTTTTCTAATAATATTTTCCATTATTTAGAATATAAATTCGCTTGAAAAAATCTGTAAAAGAAATTAACTTGTTTTTTTTTTTTATATACAGAATTATATACCAATAATTTCTGAATAAAAATCAAAAATTCATATTAATTGAAATTATGTACATATATAGTAATCAATCTATCAATAAATTGTAATTTCCAAATAAAAAGAATGGAGATACAAAAAAAAAACAAATAAATAAAATGACAAATTTCAAAAGAAATAATATATAGAAGATTCTTTTATTTCATCAACTGTTCTTAATTTCATCAATTCTTCGTAACATGCTTTTAATACAATGTACTTATATATATTAAATAAATAAATAAGAAAAAAATATATATATATATCTGATAGATATTAAATTTTTTTAAGTTTAATATATTTTTATATATTCTTACAAGAAAAATGTTTGTTGAAAATATTTTGAGAGTTGATAGCTTGACTATTATATGAATTATATACATAATATATATAAAATATATAACATAATCAATTATGTAATTAAATTTTTGTTTATTTTTTTTTTTTTTTCAATAAAGTATGATCTAAAATTTATGATAATATAAATATTTATATTAATAGGAAAAAAAAAATTGTATATTATTAATAAGTGAAGACCAATTTGTCATAATTTAAAATATATACATATTCGTCTTATGATCTATTATTGGAATTTTATATACTTATAGTATAAATAATTGTATGTACTTTATATAAAATTGATTTTTTTTTTTTAAATTTTTGAAGAATATTTCCTTATATTTTATGATGAAGGTCATAAAATATAGAAGAATTTTGATGAAACTATTAACTATGAAAGTTTTTTTTCCGATGAATTTTCAATATTTTTTTTTTTTTATGGAAATGACATAAAAAAAATGTTGGGAAACTTATATTTGTTCAAATATTTATTTTTCGGAAATTATTTATGAAAATTTATTAATTAAACTTTAATTTTATTTTTATTTAATTATTTATGTGCAATCCGCTACCAATGAGTGGTTCTTAATGTCCTTTTCAGGTGGGACAGGTACACATTTTAAATTTTTTTATTAGATATGATACGGCCAGGGTTTAGGTAACGACCAGGGTTTGAACCCGAGACATTTCTAAGCCACCGGGAGGATTTAGAATTTTAAGGTTCAGTTTAATTTTATCGTATAATTTCAAATTCTTATTAAATTATTTTGAAATTAATTGTCACATACAAATTTGAGGAGTTTTATTATACCAGAACATGTTCTCCACTTTGAATATTTAATTCAGTAGGATAAGGTTTGAAGAAATTTTTTTTGCAGATTTAAGTTTATTTTGCAACGATTCCCAGATGGTAATAAGATTCTAAGCGAAGTAGACGCAATAAAACAAATTTGTTTAGAATTAGATTTTGTTGAAGTGAAACAGTTACAAGGTTATGAGGTTTCGAAGAGATTTTTAGAATCCTGTAATTTTAAACTCAATTTTCTTTTGAAACATTTTCTATACGGGCTACTTAAGCTACTTAATTTTATCTTTCCTAATTAAATATTCACAACCTCTAATTTTGTCTTATTAAAATATATTCATTGATTTATTTGTAATACCAGACAACAGTAAATATTCTGCCGTGCTAAGAAAGAATGTAGTAAGCGCCAAAAACAAATTTTTGGGTTAATGGAATAAATGTCTCAGATAAATCAGGTAAATGTCTCACAACTTTGTACTAAGAAAAAATGTCACATATCTCGTTGCAAATTGAAATGAATAAAATATATTAAAATATATTAAAATTTTGTTAATATATTTTAATCTAGTTCTTTTTAACTAAGCTTTATATAACTTAATAAATCTAGTATTGCTTAGGAAGTGTCCGTTGTCAAAATTTAGTATGAACGCCGAATACTATCTTATCTCTAGTAAGTGCAAAAAAATTGTTTTTCTTTATTTAACATATTTGTTTTTCAAAAAATCAAAAATAATTCAATATAGCCGAAGCGGAGAATTAAAAATACTAAAAGTTAAATTACCTAAAACCAAGAAAATGTAGAAACGACTTTCTTTCTTAGGACGGCAGAATAGTCCTTTGCCTATTTCGCATTTGGACTTCTTTTTAAACAATTATAATATAGATTTAATTTTTTTCTAATAGATATGATGAAACAAGGGTTTCAACCCAAGACTTTTCGTTTGAAAAGCCGACACCTTAACTACTGAGTTTTCGGTCAGATTTAATATTTCAATTTAATATAAAATAAATATATAATATATATCTAATAAAATTCTTTTAAAGACTTTCAAATTTAAAAAATTCAAAATTTCTTTTTGTTAAAAAAAAACTTATTAAATTATGAATTTAGGTTTTTTTTTTTAATATTCTTTTAAGTTCAATGAACTTATTGTATTTTTAATTCAATTCAATCTCAAAATTTTAAAATGAAACAATTGTTAAAAATGGAAAAATACCGAAAATAATTGATATTAAAAGACAATTAAAACAATAATATAGTTTTCGTTTTTCTTATTTAAAATATTAAATATACAAATTATATAAAAGAAAACTTATTTCAAAAGATTTTTATTCTTTCATTTTCTACAAAAAAAAAAACGAAAACAAAAAATTCCAATTGTTTTTAATGATACACTAAATAATTTTTTTTTTTTTGAAAAATCAATTACTTTAGTTTTATCATTATTGTTATAATGATTAAATAAAAAAATTATTATTATTATTATTATTATTATTATTGAGTTTTATAGGACACCGGATGTGTAATACATATTTTATTATATATATTATTATTATTATTTTAAAAAATTTATAAAAGCAAGAACAAGCTACAAAAATTTGTTTTGTTTCATTTCTTAAAAAAAGAAAAAAAAAAGAAAAATCAAAAAAAAAAAGTAGAATAATGTATAAAAATACATAAGTACAAGATGAGTACACAGTCCTTTAAAAACAATGAAATAACTGAATAAGGAATCATCATCAACTATCTATTCAAAAAAAAAAAATGAAAATAAAAATGAAAATCATTTTTAAACATCAATCTCTTCTATTGAAAAATGGGGTAGTTTTTTATTAAAAACAATATATACAATATATATATATAGTATATAAAGCAGTCCGGTGCAAACTTTTTTGACATTCGGGCCATTCTTACAACTTGGGTATAGCAATGGGCCGCATGAAATGCTATGATTAATAACATGAATTTAGAAAAATATATATAATATGTATATTTAAATTTAAATACAAAATAATTTTATTTTTTTCATTAGCATGAAATTCCACAAGAAAATAATATCCAAAAATCTTAATTTTGTATATGGTTGGTATGGTTACAAATATTTTTTGTGGTTACTATATAAATAAATGTACCATGTATATATAAATGTACCAAAAGTTAATGATGATCTTGTGATTTTTGTGAATAATGAATTGCAGTTTAATTAAAAAAATTGTAGTTTTTAAGTTTCACATTTATATATTTTAACAAGTACAAAATATCTGAGACGCAAAGAGATTTTGAAGTTGATCCGAGATTTTATACTTACACCTAAGGTTATACAATTTATGTTATACTTTACTCCACGAAACGTACATAATTGTGGTTTTATGTTTAAAAAAAAATTATATTTTGAAAAAATTAAAAAAAAATATTATGGAATAGTATGAAAAAATATATTATTAAATGGGCCGCACAATATCTATTTGGGCCGCAGTTTGCACGGGTCTGATATAAAGAATATAATCATAATCATTGCAATTCTCATCATCGTACTATAGTATTTCTACAACTATAACAGTCTCAGTTAAAAAACTTAAAAAAAAAAAAATAACTTTTGAAGAATCATTTATAACCATTATAATTATAAAAAAAACAAACTTAAAAAAACCATACAACCATACTTATATTCAATTTTTATATTATTATTGTTTTTGGTTTGTTTTTTTTTTTTCTAACAAATTTTCAAAAAAAGCACATAATTTATTTGTTTGTTGAATAGTTTTTCGACACAAATATTAAAATAGAATAAAAAAAAACGAGGAAGAGTGTAGTAGAGTAGACTGTGTCAACTCTGGGATACCCGTATGACCGTAACATATACATTATATCATCCGGTTAATTACTTTTGGCAAAATTTCAAACATTCAGCTTTATTAGGTGTAGAGTAATGCTCATATAAAAGAAGGAGTTGTATGGCAGCTACTCGAACCCTTTGCAGTAGACCAACCAAATTTTGCAGGAACTTTGGCCATTACACTAAACTATTTTTGGCAAAATTTCAGACACCCACCTTCATTTGGTGTAGTGTAATCCTCATATAAAAGAAGGAGCTGTATGGCAGCTACTCGAACCCTCAGCAGTAGACCAACTAAATTTTGCAGTAACTTTGGCCATTACACTAAACTATTTTTTGCAAAATTTCAGACACCCAGCTTCATCAGGTGTAGTGTAAAGCTCATATAAAAGAAGGAGTTGTATGGCAGCTACTCGAACCCTCTGCAGTAGACCAACCAAATTTTGCAGTAACTTTAACCATTATACTAAACTACTTTTGGCAAAATTTCAGACACGCAGCTTCCATAGGTATAGAGTAGTGCTCATATAAAATTAGAAGTTGTATGGCAGGTACTCGAACCCGTGGACCAAAATGGCTGAATTTAAAACTCGATTCCGTTTTTTGCATAAAAACGAATTTGTGAAAATTTCATAATCCTAGCTCCTTTACTTTTTGAGTTATCGTGATGACGGACGGACGGACGGACTGACGGACGGACGGACGGACGGACACACGGACGGACGGACATACATAGCTAAATCGATTTATTTTTCGATTCTGATCCGATCCATACACTTGAGTCTATATCTACCCCCCCTCCTTCTCTGCGTCACAAACGTAATGGCAAATTTATTATACCCTTGGACTATATAGTCATACGGGTATAAAAATGCTAACTAGTTAGTGTTTTATTTTTTTTTTTATTTTAGTATTTATTTTCATTATATATTATTTCTTTAGAATTATATGAGGGGCTCAGAAGCATAGTGGCATAACCCACATGCAAAAAAAAATTTTTTTTTTGTTTTAATCGATCAAGTATGTCTCCTAGAATCAGTGTTATTAATTTCCAGTTTCGGAATTGCTTTTTCCCTATTTATTTAGCACAAAAATACTTCTGGTTTTCTAACTTTTTTAATTTTTTTAAAAAGCAAAGTGGCTTAACCCACATTGTTTGTTGCTTAAGCCACTTTGGCTTTAAGAAAAATTTCAAAATGCACTTATATTTAATTTTATTACTTTTTCATTTAAATTATAGTATTTTTTATTTTTGTAAAACATAAAACTATTTAAAAGTAAATAAAAATTTTGTTTTTATATTATATACTCGTATAATATTTTATATATAAATTAAATATTATGTAAAAACAAAAATGAATAAAATAATATTATAAATTTTAATTTAATAATTTTACTCTAAAAATGAACCTGAATAACCTATAATTAACCTTCAAATTAAATTTTATAAATTTGATTGCATTATCTATTTTATCTTTAATTAACGGTATTTTCTTATTTGATATTGCCCTTAATATTATTTCTATTATTTCAATATTATTGTAAAATTTAATAATTAATAAATAAATAAAATACTTTTTTAATAATTTGTTGTAATTTATTTATTGCTCTAAATATTACACATACAGATTTAGAATTTTTTTTAAATATTACATATACAACTATAACGCATTTTAATGCATTTGGTTCAGTAAATTAAAAATAATTCATTTATTAATTGTTCTCCTAAATTAAAGGTATTTTTTTTGTTAGTTTAAAAAGTTATTAATTTTATTTAAATTAAAGTCAAATTTGAAAGTTTAAATTAGTTTCAGTTAAAAGTGTGATTTCAAAATGAACTCTAATTCTGTCGCTTCTCCAGGTTTGTTTCTTAATTTTTTGTTTATTATATTTGTTGAATTTGAAAAGCCTCTTTCCTTATAATTAAGATCTTTTTTCGGAGTCTGAATCTGAATATGTTCCATCAAGACAAAGTTTATCTTCAGAAATTTCTTTATTCCAATATCAGTATCAAGTTAGTTCTATTCAAGGTAAACTTATTACAAATTTACAAAAAGTAATTTTTTAAAAAACCCATATGGTTTAGGCAGTACTACATCCTTATCGAGTAGTAGAGAAAATATGGAACAAAATAAAACGAAGAAAAGAAAAAGAAATCCAGAAAATTGGGAAAGAAATATTCGAAAAAATAATAGGAATTCTGGTAAAGAATATACAAGTTGTAGTGGCGTTTCCGTACCTGAAAAGAAATTTAAAAGTGCAAACTGTGGTTGTAAAAATAAATGCACTGAAAAATTTTCGGTTCAGGAACAAAAACATATTTTTAAACATTATTATGGGCTTGAGAATTTTAATTTACAAACTGCTTTTCTATTCGGGTCAATTAAAATTTATAAAACGAAAAGGGTGTATTCAAAAAATAACGATAGTAAACGAAAGTTTACTCAAAATTATTTTTTTAAAAAAAATGGGAGCCATATTCAAGTGTGCCAGAAATTTTTCAAATTTACTTTACAAGTAAGTGACGGAAGAATTGCTAGAGCTGTAAGTAATAAGGAAATAGAAGGGGGAGCTATAGCACCAGTTGACAAAAGGGGAAAACACCCACCAGGGAATAAAACTTCTGAGGAAAAAAAAAAAAAAATCGTTGAATTTATTAATAAAATTCCAGCCTATCAATCCCACTATAGTAGAAATTCGAATGCGGGTAGAAAATATTTATCACCTTATTTAAATATTAATAAATTATACGATCTTTACAAATTTTCAACTGAAAATTACACGTCCAAATACGTATTTACGGAAGTTTTTAATCGAAAATTTAATTTACATTTCGGTTCACCTGCGAGTGATACTTGTAAAAAGTGCGATTTCTTAAACAACAAAATAAAATTTCCAAGTAGCGAAGAAGAGAAGGCTGAAAAACTGTTAGAAAAAGATGAACATTTGCTAAACGCAGAAAATGCCAGGAAACAAATGAAAATTGATGTAGAAAGAGCAAAACACCCAAATAATGATCTAACAGTAATTGTGTTTGACCTAATGAAAACGCTGCCTACGCCTATCCTTACCACGAATGTGTGTTATTATAAGAGGCAATTATGGACATACTGTTTAGGTGTACACAATTTAGGTAAATAATATCATAAACTTCAAATATTTTTATTATTTGAGAAAATTTTCATACTGACAAATATTTAAAAAATTATTTGTTTAGGCAATAATCTAGCTTCCATGTACGTATGGGACGAAACTATCGCATCAAGAGGTGCTGATGATGTTGCTAGTTGTCTCTTACATTACATAAAAGAAAATGTAATAACTTCTAATTTAATTATGTACTCTGATCAATGCGGGGGGCAAAATAAAAATATTAAAATGTCGCTAACTTGCCTAAAAATGGTATTAAACGAGGATTTCTTAGTAAAGAAAATTGAACATAAATTTCTTGTTCCTGGGCATTCTTATTTACGATGCGACCAAGATTTTGGGTTAATTGAGAAGAATAAGAAATTTTTTAAGTATATTTTTATACCCTCCGATTGGATTGAAGTAATAAAAACGGCGAACAAAAAATTACCATTCAATGTTATTAAAATGAAAAGAGAAGATTTTTTTTCTTCCAGACCAATGGAACATACCATTATACGAAGAAAAAAAGATGAAAGACATAATGCTGTTAATTGGTTTAAAATCCAATATTTAAAATATGAAAAAGACTATCCGTGTAAAATATTTTTTAAATACGATATTAACTCAGAAAATAGTTTTTCAATTTTAAATATTGAAAAACGATCATTTCCTGTACCAGATTTTTTGACCCAAACATCAGCTTATCCAAATGGTAGAGCTATATCTTTAGAAAAAAAGAAAGATTTGATGGAACTAACAAAATTTATACCACCAATACATCATGCATTTTACCAAAATCTAAAAAGTGGAAACAATGTAGATGAAATTATTTTTACGGACTCGGAAAATGAAGAGTAATTTTATTTAATATTTTAATATTTATTTTATATTTATTTATAATTTTTAAGAATGATTTTGTTTTTTTTTTTCCTTATTTCAAAAAATAAATATTGTATTGTAAAAAAACAATTAAATTACGCCAAAAGTGTTTTTAATATTTTCATTTTTTTGTAATGCCAAAGTGGCTTAACCCACAAAAAAACAGCATTAGAGTGAAGTTAGAGTGAAATAGCGGTAAGTAAGATGACGTACTAAAAAAACTAAGAATAACAAGTTTTTATTGTAAGCCAATATAGCTTTAATAAAGCTTCTGCTGGCTTTTTAAAATTTCGTTTTTTTCAATTGCATTTTCTGCAGAATAATTTTAATGTGGGTTATGCCACTATGCTTCTGAGCCCCTCATATTATGTTGAAAAAAATTAAAAAAAAACAAAATTTAATAAAAAATATATAAAATACAAAAACAAAAAAAAAAACGCAAAAAAAAGGACAAATCATCGCTAAAATGAAAAAGTTACAGAAAATTTCTCACTACTATATATATAATAATAACAATTTTTAAATTTAATATTATTAATAAAATCAGTCCACGTCATCCTTCTCTATTGAAATATATATACATATATTCTGAAAATTTTCTTAAAAAAAATTAAACTCTAAATATTTATATTTTTGACAAACTATAGGATTCTTTAAATTATCTAGTTATTAAATTTAGGTATTCTTTTAATTATTTAGTTACTAAACTCTTTTGAATTAGTTTCAAATGCAATCAGTCTTGAAGCTTATTACCTACTTAAGATTTACTTCAAGTAATTCAACAGTGTGAACTTGAAGCCTAGTACCTATTTCACATTTAAAACAAAGCAATATTTCATTAATACGTATAGGTACTGTATCGAATAGTACTAGGTTCTAAAACTAAATCATATCTGTAAAATCTTATAAAATGCTCACATTACGACTCAACTCATCACTTAACTCAAATTTTGAGTCCGCTTGAATTATAAGTATGTGCTTTGCTCAAATTTTCGGATAGACCATTTTGTGTTGAATAAAGACCAATAGACCAATAGATCAATTAGAAACTTTTGTGTTAGAACTTAATACTAAGAGCTAATAGGCGCCATTACACTCTATTGCGTCGCAAACATTCTAATATAAAAATATCTAACACATATTCAGATATTTTATAAACAGACTGTTGCTGAAACTAAATCTTATCTGTAAAATATTATAAAATGCTCGCATTACGTCTCAACTCATCTCTTAACTCAAATTTTGAGTCCACTTGAACTATAGGCATGTGCTTCACTAAAATTTTGGGATGTACCCTTTTGTGTTGAGTAAAGACCAATAGACCAATTAGAAACTTTTGTGTTAGAACTTAAAGTATCATTGTGTCAGGGTGAAATAAAGCCTAGAGAAATAAGACTTAATAGGTGCCACTACACTCTAAACGTCAAAAACATTCTAATATAAAAATATCCAACATATATCCAGATATTTTATAAGCAGACTGTTGCTTAAACTAAATCTAATCTATAAGATCTTGTAAAAAGCTCAATTTACGATTCAACCCGTCACTCAACTAAAATTAGTAGTACTAGGTTCTAAAACTAAATCTAATCTATAAGATCTTGTAAAAAGCTCAAATTACGATTCAACCCGTCACTCAACCCAAATATTGAGTCCGCTTGCAGTATGAGCTGATGGGATTACCGAATTTGGGACCACCGAATAGTACAAGGCATGTTATTTTACTTAAAATCCCGAAAACTAATTTTAAAACCCAAGACTTAAATGAATCTAGATAAAAATTAATCTAAAAATTCGAATTCTCCAGAAGTACAAGTAAAATCAATAACCAAATTTACCATTTAAATAATTCAAGTTAAACAAAGCATTCTATCGTATTATTTTCTATAAAATTTAAAATAGCTTTGTATAGTTCTTAAGAACATCAAAACATGAAACTTCATGTTTGAAAAATACAAAAAAATTTAATTAAATTCTTTTACATTTTTTTAAAACTCAAATTTTTTTTAATTTTTCAAAAACTTATGTACAATATAAATGTAGTAGTTGACTATTAGTAATTTACTAATTTAATTTTATATTTAATATAATACGTAATTAAATAATTTGTAGTACTTAATAGTTATAAAAGTTTCCATTAAAAAATTAAATTTTCCACCTACCTTAAATTAAATCGTAATTCCAAAATAATTCTTCTTATTCTTTTTTCTTCTTTCTTTTTTTTTTCCTATTAACTGATACACATTCACTTACACACATTTTTCAATTTCAATATATTGTTAACATACAAGTTTAAACAAGTCATTTCACAATTTCATATATACACAAGAAGTCTCAATATTATACATTTGTATTAAGTGGCGTCTTTTTTATAACGGATTTTTTTTTTTCTATTTCATCATCATTAAATTTTTATATTGAAAATTTTAACTTCTTTTTAAATTAAATTTTAACCATTATAAAACATTATTTTTATTAAAATAATATTAAATAAATAAAATTTAATATTTAATTTAATTATTTATTATAAAATTTAAATATTTAAAAAAGTTTTTACCCCAAAAAATAATAGAATAAAAAATTTAATGCAAGAACAAAACCGGACATAATTAATTTTCAAGTTAAAACTAGTTCAAAAGTCAAAAAAAAAAAAAAAAAAAAGCAAAAATCTCTTATACAAAACTTTTTAAGGAGAATTTGAGAGTAAACATGAGAGGATAAACTGTGATTTTGAGATTACATGATTAATTTATTTTAAAATAGAAATTATTAAATACGCATTATTTTATAAGTGAAATAAAATTACTCATAATAAGATTTTGGAGTTTTTATTTGAGTTTAATTTATTTATTTGAGTTGTGTTTAAAAGTTTAATTTTTAAAATAGATTATTTAAAAGAATATTTAAAGTGTTAGATACTTTAGAGTTACTATTAAGTATTAGCTAGGTTTTGTAATTAATAAATTTGTATATTATATTACATATAAACTACATGTAGTCGTCACAAAGTACTTGGTTGCTATTATAATTAATGAAAATGCATTTAAAAAATCCTAAGATAAAATGGATCTTAAATTATATTATAGAAAAGAGCTCAAATAGTATGTACACTATATATATGGTAAAATTGGCTGTTACCCTCTGGATTTATATCTGGAATAATAGCATAAGAACAGAGATTTGGAAATGCTTTAACAGTCTCACTATTTTTAGTGTAAAAAAACCAGCTATTTCAGGTCTAAACAACTATTTAAACAATTATTTTAAAATTTACTTGTCAAATTAATCCAATTTTTATTTATACAATTTTTTAATTAAACAATTAAACTTCTAATAAATACTTATTACAATTCAGACAGTTCAACATTTTTATAGCATGTGGTTCCATAATAACTACATCTAGTCTTGGACAGCGCATTAAAAACTATTTACCAAAATTAATAGTTTTTCAGTTCAACATTCCGATGACGTCTAAAACTCTCTCGGAGAAATCTATAAAACGTCAAAAGTTTATAAATACCCTTAAAATTCAACCTTAAAAGAATGCAATAAAACTATTTTACAGAATTTAATTAAATATAAACCCTAGCACGTAATTAAATATCGACCTCTGGATACATATTCATTGATATAGTAAGCTTCCTTACTACAAAGAATATTAATACTTCCTTACTAATAGGATATCCTTACAAAATTTACTGAATTTTGGAAAATTTAGAATTAAAAAATCACATCTCTACTGCAACTCCGTAGAACTATTTAAATTCTAAACAGAGAGACATATTTATCCATATTAAAGTTCGAAATTTTCGAATACATTACAAATTGAAAAATCAAATCTTTAATACCATAATTTTATTTAATATATTAATAAAATAATAACCTATTAAAAAAAAAAAGACTTATACAAATGCACAACTTTTTATTTATTCATTTAAGAACAAAAAAAAGAAAAAAATAACAAAAAGAAAAAAACAGCAAAAAAAAAATTTTTTTTACTCAATCTATGATAAAAACTGAACTGAAAACGAATATCTAGGATATTCTCATTTTACGCTTCGATAAAACCGCAATGCAGGATAATGTTGATAAAAAAAAAAAAAAATCATACATTTAAGTCATTTTTTTTGTTCTTATTATTTTTTTTTTTATTATCATGATTATTGTTCTGGTTGTTTTTATTCTTTTTATTGTTGTTTTTTTTCTGTACATTATCATTCCATAAAGTATCACATCAGTATATATTGCATTGCATTGCATTGCATTTACATTGCATTGAATCGAATCGGATCGTATCTCTATCGTATATCACCATCACATCTCATCTATAGTTTTTTTTTTTTTTCCTACGGTTTTTTATTTTTTTTTTTTTGTTTTTGTATTGTACACGAGTATATTCTAAAAAAGTTTGCTAATGGCTATGTTAAAATTCTATGTTCATATATACAAAAGTATGCTAGTGTGTTATGTAGTACAATATACTTGTATAAGTACATATTCTATTCTTCTTATCTTCTTTATGTACAATTGTCATTATTCTTTAAAAATGAAAAATTATAAAAGAAGCAAAAAAACAAAAAAAAAATGAACTCATAATAGAAGAAAATATAAAGCTAAAGGAGAACTTCATAATATTTAAGAATTAGATATGTATGTACATTAAATTGTGATTGAATATAGCCAACCCTACATAAATTTTCAAATTATTAAAAATTTTTGTAAATTTAAAATAAAATTTCCAGTGTTAAGTAAAATCAATTAATTTTGAATTTATTTAACTTTTATAAGGACTTAGAAACTTCTATTTAGTACTTTGGCTACTGGATGCATCCAATTATGGAACATATTATAAGCGTATATTTATTTATTTATAGTAAATATTGCCTGACATTATTATATTCCTTTACCTATTTGGCATTTGGGCAATTGGCAATTTTTATTTATTTATATAATTACATTATTTTGTTTATATTATATATGTATTTGTATATTTAAATTATATTTGGTCACCATGGGGATTTGTCATATTATTTAGGATGGGAATTTGTCATATTAGATAGGATCATGGGAATAAGACTTAGTATTTTCTCAATAATTTTTTTTCAATTAAAGAAATTCGTGACCCGTACGGAAATTAAACCCGTACACCCTTCGGTTAGTAAGCCAATTGCTTAGCCACTAACCCAGCGAAGCTTCTAATCGTATATTTAAATAAAAAAAAAGTTATTACGTTCTAAACTAAGTAAAGTTTAATAATTCCACATAAACTTTTAAATTAAAAAGGTTTGTAAATACAAATTTAACAGGTTACAATCACAAGCCTGTATTTCTTTTGATTGCATTTAATTTGGCTGCATTTGCATTTGCCTTTATAAATAAGCATATTTATATTCTGGAATTTTTTCTAGATATTTTATAATATATATGCATATTTTCAATAATAAAGAACTTACAATAGTGGAGGCTAACCCAAACCCTTGCTAAGCAAATTATTAAAGCCCTAATATTGTAACCAACTCTAAAAGTCCTCCCTACTCAGAATCTCATATAAACAAATATACAGTAAAAGGGGTGTTAACCTGATTTTGCAAAATATAGGGAAATTAAAGAATACGAAAGTGAAATATACTCTAATGATACAGAAATCCAGGGAAATGAAAATGCAGGCAAATTAATATACAGTCAAATGATAAAGAAATACCGGCAAATGAAATACAGGCATTAAACACGCTTTTTAACAGATTGATTTCTAAATAAAAGCTTGAATTAAACATTAATCATTTGACACACTTTTATTTTTAATCCCCTTGTGTCGCATCACAAAATGAATAAAAGTGATTTTTAAAACCAATATAGAAATAAAAACAATGTAATCAGGTGCAGACTTCTTTAAAACCAATACAAAGGTGATTAAGGTTAAAAACACCACAAAGAATCAGTAATAATGAAAAAAAAAACTCTTACAGATTGCAAATAATTCTAAAAGTTTAATTAAAAACAAAAAAAAAAATAAAATTATTTACAAAATAACTATTGTACTTATTCCTTTTTTATTTATGTCATCTGGCAATCCGATTATTTGTGTACATCTTTATAAGATGTTCTTTAAAAAAAAAAAAAAATAAAAAATAAAACAAGCAAATAAAATTTAAAGAAAATTACTAACTATTCTGTGACTGCTATACTATTAAGGAAATACTAAGATAAAGATGAGAGAAGATGAAATAACAACAACAACAACAAACAGTTAAAGGAAAAAAACAAAAAATGTTGAAGAGAAACATAATGAAAATAAGGGCAATTGCTATTTAAGATTCATCAACAGCATGTTATCAGTTTCTATTTATTTATAGTCAGTTAAAAAAACTATATATATATATATATAAATATATATATATATACATTTTTTTCATTTATGGACTTTAATGATCTTTATTTATATATATATATAATTTTTTAAATGAATATTAGATATGTTTATACATGTGTAAATAGAAACTGATGTGTAAATATATATATATATATATATATATATATGTACATTATCCATTCTTACTCTCATTTACTGTTTTTTTTTTTTGTTTTTTTCTTTTAATGAAAGAAAAATCTATTTAATTTTTATATAGAACATATCCTTATTAAATATATCTATGAGTATATGTGTATATACATATTTAAGAAACTCATTTATTATTGAAAGACAAGAGGATCATTACCGCTTTTTAATTTTTTTTTATTTTTTTAATTTTTTTTTTTGATTTACTTTATCATATTCATTTTTAAAAAGATGACTTTTAAGAAGTATCTTTTTTGCATCCTTTAATACACTTACATATATATTAAAACACAAGTACATATATATGTATATATTTATTTTAAATTATAATAACTACTTTTGTTACCATATTAATAGATTGCAGCAGCCATATACTATAAAAAAAATAATATTTAATAATGAGTATATGATAAGAAGCAAAAGGAAAAGTAAGAACATAGTTCCATGTATTAAATATATGGAACATAGGATGTGTTTTAATACATCCTTATGTTAAAAAGGAATTATGAATCTTTATTGAAGAATTTTTTTTACTACTTAATGCACTTTAATCATATAAATCATAGACTTTTTGTAAATCTATATATATATATATATATATAGGATAGAATCGCAATATTCATTTATATATATATTTTATACATATAGAAATATATAACCATATATATAGAAATAATGTATATGTATGAATATGAATACCACTTAACTTCCTTTTTAATTTTTTAATGATTTATAAGTGATTGGTTTTTTTTTTATTTTTTTTTTTTTTTTTTTTTTTTTTACTTCACCACCATCAGATTATTTATTTATTTTTTAATTTTTTTATGTAATTTACAAATCGATTAAAATCAATTGCATCAGAAAATTATACAGGGGAAAATAAAATAAAATAAAAATATAAATTAAATATCTATAGATAAAATCGGTTTTTTTTTTTTTTTTATTTTTATTTTTTAAATTTTTAATTTAAGAGGTAAAAATGATAATTTTGACTTGATTTTAAATTAAAAGCTACAAATAATATTTGTGATATTTTTTATTGCACTATTTGGATAAATTATTAATATAATTAAATATTTTGTATAGTAATTAAAATAAAGTTTATTTGATCTTCGATCATTGAATATCATTTGTAAGTTATTTTAGTTTGGCGCCTAAAGTTATGTGATATATATACATTAAGAGGGGTATGGGTGTATGAAAAAATGCAATTAATGCATCCATTCAAAATTTCCAAACGAGAAACAAGAAGGTTTAAAGGTGTTCGTCCTTATAAAGTTGAACTATTTAACCTTAACTCCGTAAAATATGTTTCCAAAACTTTGTCATATGTTTATCAACCACAATATCCCATCCAATTTTCTTCATCCCCTATAATTCCTGCTTTCTATATTTCACAAACTGAATTCCTAATAATCCTTTCAAATCCTTATCCTCGGAACCAAGCTATAAATTTGACATTTGTATCACATGTCCTATCTTAAAGTTTGGTGATTAAAGAAAAAAAAGGTTTGGTTTGGAAACTACGCCCAGAAGTATGCAAATTAGAGAAAAGATGGGTTCACTGATTATTGTTCGAAAAATCACTTATCAAAACTAAAATCTTTAAAATAAACCTGAAAAACATTACAATTAAGTTCATTGAATAATAAAAGAAACCCATTTGATAAATTAAAGAGCAGGATTTAATTAACATTAGTATACAGTTTCGGATGTCCGTAAAAAGGTTCGAAATCAGTAGGTTTGCTTTTACCTTGTTTTAAAGTTAAAACTTATTTTTCATTAGTGAAAGGGTAATACGATATTTAAAAAAAAAATTATAAAATATATAAGGAATTTGTTAATTTGGGGTCATGTTAAAAAAAGTCTTACAAATATTCGGCTTTCTGTTGGACATTTTAAATAAATCTTTATTAGTTGGAAGCTTGTTTGACATTTCTGAGAGATAATGTATTAGAGAAATGTATTAGCTTCTAGGTCAGAAATCTAGATTGCCAATAGATTACAAAATTTTGTTATACATATAATCAAATAATTAAGCCTATCTGGATGTACGGCATAAAAGTTTGCATTCAACCATTTCAAAGCAAAGTGCTACGTAGCATGGTGAGTGCTCCCTGATGCGTACGAAATTTCGAGATCTAGAGATTCGCTAACACGAAATTAAAAAATATGCTATAAAACATAAGACCCACTTAGAAACTCACATAAACATAAAAGTGTCAAAACTCTTATAATATCTTCAAATGTTAATAGAAGGCTTAAATATCCAAACCCTACCAATTAGCGATAAATTCAGATAACCTAACCGAAGATCTGTAATTTACCTAGATCATATACAGTTAGCATAAAATTAATTTGTAGTCTCCAAGACTATTATTTTTTGATAAGAGAACGGGTGTCTTTAGTGTGTTAAAGTCAAACATAACAGTGATCGCGCGAGTTATCTTGCAATGATATCCGCTGACCTTACCCCAAGTTTAAAAAAAAAGGATTTTAAAAATTTATACAATTTAATTTAAAAAAATTATATAAAAATATTAAATATTTAATAAATACAAAATATTAATCACGTTGTACTTGTCTTCTTTGTTACATACACCACATATTTATATAAATCATATATTTATAATATATATAAATATATTTTCAAAATTAAAAAAAAAAATTAAAACACTAACCTTTTTACAGTAATCCAATAAATCCATTCGATCTCTTAAACATGTTGATGGTGTTTTAATTTTTAAATCGGTACTCCAACGTCCTTCTTCGGTTAAATATTGTGGCTGAAATACTTGACCAGCTTCACATAGAACCGAAATTTGTGGTTCCCATCTTGGTGATGCACTCTGAAATTAATTTAAAAAAAAAACAACATTATTAATATTAGTAAATTAAAGTCTAAAATATAAATATTAATACTATTTTATATTTTTTATATTATTTATTATTATACTAAAAAGTTCATTTAACTCATTAATTATAAATTTTTAATAAATCAAATCGATTTTATTATAATATAAGTAATTAAAATAAATTGTTAAGTGTCAATTAAAAGTATGAATGTCCAATAACTTTATACAACTGTGCTGTTATTATCCAATTACAATTTTTTTTACTATTATTTTTATTAATCAGAAAACCATTTTATAAATTATTTTAATGAATAATATAGGTGATATTAATTGTAAAATAGAATAAAAATATAAAAATATTATGAATGAAATAAGTAATAATAATGAAGGTTTTTTTTTAAAAAAAATTATTTTAATAATTTTATTATAATAAAAATTTCCTTTATTATTACTTTTATATGGTAACATATGCACTTAATTGTTCTACTATATAGTTAAACCAAATAACCAAAAAAAAAATATATATATATATATATCATTTTATTACTTAATATGTGTTATTGCCTATAAAAAAAAACCAAATATAAATGACAGAATTCCAATGTGACAACTGGTTTGAAAAATACTTTGTTCAACAATTCAGGAAATGAATTGTCGCGACGATGGTCTTTTGGTGGTAAAAAATAATTATATAATAAACGATTGTTTAATAGTTCAACAATCCTGAACATAATACATAAAAATAATACTTAAAAAAAATATAAACATATATTTAAAAATATTTTCTACTTTACTGCTCTTTAAAGTGTTTAAACTTTAATCAAAATAGTTAAGGTTAAGGTTAGCCCAGTCCAATATTTCACAAAACTTTTTTGTTGGAACTCTACAAGATAGCCAATAAAGATGCTGTGAATTATGGAAAACGCAGCCTTCATAAAGTCAAACAATCCCTGATAGTCCAGGAGTATTTCAGAAGTACTTCTAGACTACTGAATGGAAGTACTTCTTTTTTACTGAAACTAATAGGAATGATGGCAATTTATCACTTTTGCGCTTTTCAGCACTTTATCAGTACTTTTTCAGTAATGAATGGAAGTAGTTCTTTTCAATGCTTTTTCCATACCTATTCAGTAAATTTTTTATATCAGGGAATGCTGCTCTTGAACCCTCACTAAATTAATTATTGAAACTAGATTTTGCATCCAAAACTTAAATCAAAAAAAAAGTATGTGTTTTGACACATCACAGTTTATCTTTAGTTCTAATAATTATTAAAATAAAATTGTATTTTTGTATTCAATTTTTAATTTTTATTAAAAATATTAAAATTTATCAAAAATAAATTTAATGAGAACCAAATTATTGAAAAACTTTAAGAAAACAAATCTCATAAAGTTAAAATAATTGCATTCTAATTTAAAAACGACAAATATGCCCCACTTTTGCTTCAAGTGTCAAAAAAACACAAGTTGCCTTGAAAACTTTCAATATGTTTTTCTATTTTGTGGTTATATATAATAATTTTGCGGCTATTTTCTATATACGAAAATTTTCCCACAAACAAGTACACGTATGTACATAAACACGAGTATGTAAAATTAAAATTTAAGTACTTTGACCATTTTCACATGAAAGAACTCATTAATAAAATAAAATAAACTATTGTATAATATAATTAAATTTTTTTTTTATTTTTTTTTTTTTTTTCGATCTAATTAAATGTCATTAAAACCAAAATTATATATAAAAGATTTTAAAACTTATTTGACATAATTAAAATGATTTAAAATAAATGAGTTAAAAAAAAAAAAACACTCAAAATATAAATAAAAAAAACTCAAAAATAACAACAAGTTAAATATGAAAATAATGTGAATAATATATTTTTACCACAATTTTAAACATTATAGATTTAAACTTAAATTCCTTAAAAGATTATTCAGAATTAAAATGTTAAAAGGGTGTGGTACGCATATCCAAATCACAAAATCTTAATAATAAAATCCACAACCCCCGCTAAATTTATTAAAATCCGGATTTTTTAAGCTACTGTAAGTCTCACCTCAATGATATATAAATACAGATCCTAGAAGAAGCATATAATAACGATTTTGTAACAAACTCTAAAATACTTCCAAATTTAGAATCTATCATATATATACATATTTATACATAGTTACATATTTTGTAAAATGCATATAACTTTGATTGATGAATCCGACTTTGAAGTCCTTTTAATTTAAAATTCGCATATATATATATATATATGTAAATGCCTTTCTATGCCTTTGGAAAAGGCGGCAATAATGATTTTAAATCCAATTACACTTCTAAAATCTATAATAAAAGTATGTCAATGCTTACAGGATTTCCTACAAAAGTAGGAAGCCCGTTTGAAACAGGAAGAGCGAAGAAAAGTTGTAACCGGCCACGTGCATCGACGTCTCAAGAATTAGGGAAAAAAACTCGTAACATCGTTATGAGAACTTCAAAGCATTATATAACAAATTCTGAAGCAAGTTTTCAAATCCAAAGGCCCACGAAAGTTGGCGGTTTGTAATTAAATAAAAAATTATTGTTACGAAACCTAAATCAAAGCCTCGTATTTAAGGGGGCCAAGGTTCTAAGAAGTATTAAATTTTGACATTTTTAATATGAAGAATATCAACTTTGAAAATGACTAATTAAGGGATTTGTGTTTCGAATTTTATAATTTTGGGATTTAAAAACCTAGTATTATAAGATTTGTGATTTTGGAACTTTACGATTTTTAAAATTTGGGATTAAGTTACTTTAGGAATTTCCGATTTGAGATTTTGATACGTTCCCATATTAAACTACTTCTATTTACATGCCTACATACTATAAATTTATATTGCTATTTTAATAATTTAATAAGTTTCCAAAATGATAATAGTTTTTCAATTTTCCAGTGTTATCATAAGGTTTACTAGGTAAGCCTCCCTAATAATTTGTATTAAAACCAGAAAAACCAAAAAAAAAACAAATAATATTTATAATTATTATATTCTTATGTCATTAAAGATAAATTATTTTAGATAAAATTGGGTCAAAATACACGTAAATTTATACACATATTTTAGAATATATCAGTATATGTATACCCCACCCCCACTTTGATTTTATCGAATTTTTCTGATAAAGTTATTTATTAATATGAAGCAAAACTATAAATTTGAATAATACCAATATATTTCTTAAAATTCCATATCTAATATTATATAACATTATTTAAAATATTTAACTACATTATATTTAAAATATTTTTCAATAATTGAAATCTAAGTTATAAAATATATTTGAATTTAAAATTATAATAGGACTTCTCCAGAATTATTATTAACAACTCTATTTTTTAATTAAATTTTTTTTGCAAACGCCTCTAGGAGTTTCATTTAAATTGTGTACAGATATTTAAATAATTTTAAAATGCTGTTGTTAACAGATAGAATAATATTTAACACAGAAAACATCAAAGCAATTATATAACATAAGTATTCAAATTTATATTTAATTAATTTCTTAGGAATCATATATAAAATATGGTAAAATATTTAGACAAAATTAATAAATTTTTGAAATAAATATAGTTTTAACTAAAATTCTGCATTTGAAAATATCTTAATAGATATTTAATAGATATTTGCTTATAGTTAATATAAATTTAGATTTCATGCTCAGGGCTCGAGGTTTAAACACTATCATAGGAACTTATTAGATCAAAAGATAACGTACCATATATGGAAGTAGTATTACGAATATTAGAATTGATCTTTAGTGAATTACATAATTACATTACCCTACACAAATACTGTATACATGAGACATTACTATAGCTTATTAAATGTTTTAAGATTTTTTCTGGAAATTTTATATCTTTTCTTACTAAATCCTATTCTACATTGTTTCTGTAATTGCTCCTAAGTCTTCAACCTATAAGTTTATGCAATCTCTAAATCTATAAAGCTTATATATGACCAAAGATGGAATATAACTCTCACATTTGGGCTGGCGCCTCGTCTACTTCCTTAAACTTTCTCGATCAAATTCAAAAACGCGCTATTCGTCTAATTAATGACCCAAACGTGAGTAATACTACATCTTCGCTTGATATCCGTCGTAATATTGGAGCTCTTTCTCCTTTCTATCTTGTAGGTAATGATACTTCTTCAGTTGAAATAAAATCATTGATGCCTCCTCTCAAACAATTCAAACGTACGACCAGACGCATTACTACTATGCAGCAAATACGCATTCCTACTATGTGGAATTACCTAAGTGGTACTCTACTGGTTATAGTAATTCGTTTGTTGGTAGAATTGCAAAAATGTGGAATTGATTACCTTCTTCTATATTTCCTAAAGTTGGCAATTTTGATTATTACAATTATTTCAAATTTAAGAAGCATCTTCAGGGAGTCTTCACTAAATTATCATCTAACTCCTAGTCCTCAATGTCCTCATTTTTTCCTTCCCAATCCTATCCCATTCAATCACAACTACGTTAAATACAAAGGATCATATTCCTTGTTTGTGGTTTTAGAAAAAAAAAAAAAAAATAAAATAAAGCCTTATTCTAAAGTTACTTTCATTAAAAGGAAAATTTAAACCCATAATATTAATTAATAAAGACTAATGAAAAGTATAAATTGTTCACATTAAATTAAATATTAAATCCCTATTATACTTATTTTGCTCAATTGAATTGGATTTTGTAAGGCTTGATCTATGCTACGGTCCCTAATTAAAAATATATAGAAAACAAACATGGAAAAAAAACCATGTTTTTTACTTATTAAAAATTTATTAATCCTAACTTAACAGCTTATTATTAACAAATTGCTATTACTATTATATTAATTAATATTTTGCTATATTTTCAATTCTTCAAATTCCAAAGTTTCTTTAAACATAAAATTTAATGTACGAAAAACGAAAAGTAATAAAGTAGACCTAAAAAAATTTAATAAAAAACAACCTTTGGATTACTTTAAAATAAGGGTGAAAAATTAATTAATGATTATTGATTAGGGATTAGTGATCGTAGTACAATTAGGTTTTCGATGTTTTAGGATAAGATTATTACAACGAGAGGCATGTTCAATCTTTGATTTCAAAATTTACATTGATCATCGAAAAGTAACAACTTGTTTGACAGAACCCTACACTACCTATCCTCGTAAAATGAAATTAACTCTTAAAGTCT
>CAUJBZ010000571.1:0-88336 GCA_963082915.1 Dolichopus griseipennis | reverse complement strand
TGAATGGCTTCTGATCATCTTATTTTTTAGAATGTTATCATTAAAGAGTTAACATAGTAATAAAATTTAAATTTAACAACAAGACAGAATTAACATATTATATTGTCAGCTTACAAGGAAAATTATCTATAAACTTTTTTAAATACATTGTATAAGTAAATATCGATTAAATGGAGCAATGAAGCCCTTTATACACCCTTTATAAAAATTTTGGGAAATTAAACTTCAGAGTGTTATTTCTCTTTTTTAAGTTAACTTTCAACCTTTCATGAAATAAAGCTTCGAATGATTAACCCCCATATATAGTTGATATGGCAGAAGAATCTTAAAGTTAGATTCAAAATCAGGATAGATACTCTTCTTTTCCAGAATTTCGAATGCAATTTTAAAATCTTCCCTGATTCAGAATTTCATTTACACTTATATAAGTGTTCTGAAAAAGGAGAATATCCTGATATCGAATACAATTTTAAGAATAAATAACTTAATAAATATGAAATTAACGAGCTTTTTTAAAAATTAAAGCCTGGGAGTTGCTCTTTCAATTCAATCTTCGACTTCTTTTTATTATTTATTTATATCACCCTTGGGTTTTAACTCTCAAAAAGTCGAAATTGAAACTGCAGGATATATTTGGTCCCACAGGTTTTATTTCACAGAGCCTTTTCCCACGCCTCCAAATTAAATATTTAAAGAAGTAAGTTCAGTTAGTAAAATGCTTTTCATTGATTCAAAAGGATATTTTTTATTGAAATTTATATATTAAATGTTAAATGACAAAACCTAAAATTAATAAGAGCCAAGCCAGGACATTAATAAGTACTGTTGATATTATAATCAATATATTTAAAAAAGTAAGTTCAGCTATTAATATCCTTTTAATTGATTCAAAAGGATATTTTAATTAATGACATTTATAAGTTAAATGACAAAACTTAAAATTATTACAGGCCAGGCCAGATCATTAATAGGTATTGCAATAAATTTCCCTTGTAAACTGATGATATTATAAACAAAAGCAATTTTAACTCATTAAATTTAAAATTAACACAACAAATAAGCAATTAATTTGTTTTATTTGATTTTTGTTGTTGTTTTTTTATTTTTTACCTACATTTATATAGAAAATGCGTTTTCACAGTTTTTCATTAAAAAAAAAAAAAAAAAAAAACAAATTTTTCAAAAAAAAAAAATAACAAAAAATAAACAATTTCTCTAAATTTAATGTATATATATAAAGAGATATTTTAATTAGTTTATTTTGTGGTGTTTTAGATTTTGATAGACGTGTCTTTTTTTTTTTTTTTGTTTTTTTTTTTTTTAATTATTATGATGATGTTGATAATGATGATGATTATACGAGTATAGCATATCATAAAGGATTCATAATATTCATATACAAAAATTTTTTTTTAAATTTTTTTTCAAAACTTTTTTTTTTTTCTGTTTTTTTTTTGTAGGTATTAACATTTTCTTTCTACTTTTATAACGAAGTTAACTAAAGTTTATATAAAATGTCCTTTATTTGTTTGAAATAACTTTTGTTTATATATTTTTTGGTCTGAATATACTTATATTTTTTTTTTTACATTACAATTTTTTTTTTTTTTTTTTTTTTAAATTTTCCGGCGGGAAATTTTTCCTTTTGTTTGTTTTTTGACTTTATTATTATATAATGTTAAATTGTACACTCACACATTCACACTAAATGAAACAAATCGATTAGTATTGGTATTTGTTTAAAAAAAAAAAAAAAAATGATTAATTTTTGGTTTTTTTTTTTTTTACTATTTTTTTTTTTTTATAATTTTGTTTTAAGTGATTCTTCTGTGATTTGATAGAAATGATAACTTATTTTGTATATATATATATATTTATATATGTATATAAATATATATATTTTCTTTTGATTTAAATTTATATTTTTTGTTTTTAATTATCATTTATAATTTTCTATAGAAACTCTAGAAAATGTTCAGCAGAGCTCTCTTGTGGATCATCTTCAATCTAGACCAAGAAAATATGGATTCAATATTTTTTGTATTAAAAAAAAAAAAAAAAAACAATGAAAACAAAACAATGATTTGAACAAACAAAAAACTAAAAATATTTGTTTAATAAATGATTAAAATAAATATTTTGAAAAAAAACTAAACAAAAAAAACTAAACAAACATGAAATAAAACTAAAAAAACATTTTTCTTTAAATGTTTGTTATTGTAATTTTGTTGTTTTTCTATTTTTAATTTAAATTATTTTGAAAATTTAAATAAATATTTAATTAATAATATAATTTATAAAATATATTTTATTGAATTAGATTTAATTAGTAAATATTATTTAAATTTTACTAATAGGTGGAAAATAATTTAAAAATAAAAAAAAAAAAAAAAAACAAGTATAGGAAGAGTTATATATTAATAGGAATGTATATATATATATAAATAGATATATAGTAGTTAATTAGTTTAATTAAAGTTTAATATAAAAGGAAATTAATTTATGAAATAATTTTTTTTTTTTTTATATACTTTTCTTTTTAAAAAATTTTAATTTTGAAAAATAAAAATAAAATATAATTAAAAATACAAAAAAAAAAAAAATTATAAACTATAATTTTAAAAAATTTTTAAATAGTCACTAAAATAACTTACCAATTTTTTAAAACATTCATCAAAGAATCCAGTCATTGAACGATATAAATGTCGTTTAACACCAGCCAAACTATGACCCTCATCCGGATATATTTGTTGTTTGAATAGTACACCTTTTGATGATAATGATTTTGCCAATACCATTGATTGTTGAAAATGTACATTGTCATCGGCAGTACCATGTACCAATAGAAAATATTTTTCACGTAAATTATTTACATATTTTGTTAAATCACCCTCCTCGTAACCTTTATAATTGTCAGTTACATTTGGAAAACTTAAATAACGTTCAGCATATGTTGAATCTAGTTGAGAAAAAATGTGGTAATTGGAAATAATGGTGAAATCTTAGGTGATAATTGTAAGGGAAATGTGATAAATATTGTAAGTTTGGTAGTCATAGAAACAGTCAAAAAATCTTTCCAAGATTTATAATATTCTTAATTTTAGAATAGATCTTATAACTAATAATGATCTTAAAATGAATTGAGCTTATAACTATTATGTGAAATAGTTTGGGGGATAAATCCTGGGCCCAGTTACATGTAGAAATTCTTTAATTTAAATTTCAGTTAGATGAAGGATTTTAATATAATTCTTCAATTGTTCTTTCGCGACCCACTGTTATTGGTATGGGGAATACTCCAAAATTCAGGAACTTATTAGTAAACATTTTTGATGTTAGCGTAATAAAGATCTTTATGTATTGTAGTGAAACATGGATGATATCAAATATGATAATGGATCGCTGCACTTGGTATGCAGGAACACTCCAATTTTAAGGAAAACGAGGAAGAGTGTATTAGAGTAGACTGTGTCAACTCTGGGATACCCGTATGACCGTAACATATACATTATATCATCCGGTTAATTACTTTTGGCAAAATTTCAAACATTCAGCTTTATTAGGTGCAGAGTAATGCTCATATAAAAGAAGGAGTTGTATGGCAGCTACTTGAACCCTTTGCAGTAGACCAACCAAATTTTGCAGTAACCTTGGTCATTACACTAAACTATTTTTGGCAAAATTTAAGACACCCAGTTTCATTTGGTGTAGTGTAATTTTCATATAAAAGAAGGAGTTGTATGGCAGCTACTCGAACCCTCAGCAGTAGACCAACTAAATTTTGCAGTAACTTTGGCCATTACACTAAACTATTTTTTGCAAAATTTCAGACACCCAGCTTCATCAGGTGTAGTGTAAAGCTCATATAAAAGAAGGAGTTGTATGGCAGCTACTCGAACCCTCTGCAGTAGACCAACCAAATTTTGCAGTAACTTTGGCTATTATACTAAACTACTTTTGGCAAAATTTCAGACACGCAGCTTCGATAGGTATAGACACCCAGTTTCATTTGGTGTAGTGTAATTTTCATATAAAAGAAGGAGTTGTATGGCAGCTACTCGAACCCTCAGCAGTAGACCAACTAAATTTTGCAGTAACTTTGGCCATTACACTAAACTATTTTTTGCAAAATTTCAGACACCCAGCTTCATCAGGTGTAGAGTAATGCTCATATAAAATTAGAAGTTGTATGGCAGGTACTCGAACCCGTGAACCAAAATGGCTGAATTTAAAACTCGATTCCGTTTTTTGCATAAAAACGAATTTGTGAAAATTTCATAATCCTAGCTCCTTTACTTTTTGAGTTATCGTGATGACGGACGGACGGACTGACGGACGGACGGACGGACATACATAGCTAAATCGATTTATTTTTCGATTCTGATCCGATCCATACACTTGAGTCTATATCTACCCCCCCTCCTCTGCGTCACAAACGTAATGGCAAATTTATTATACCCTTGGACTATATAGTCATACGGGTATAATAATGCTTGCGGAATAAGAATTGTCATGTATTTACAAAATATTCTGATATGCAACAATAAGCAAGCAAAGGTTTTAAATATTTAAATGTGAGAATCTGAGACAAGAAAGGAGGTAATATGTTGAAATGAATAAGGCCAGTTTTTTCGCGAACGTTTGTATTTAGTATGAAGGTGCACTAAAATTATCAGGAAAACAAAGCAAAAAATACTTGTGTGAAAAGCATCCGCATTGCTTTCAGTGAAAAATGGATGATATCAAACTCCAGAACTGACAGATATCAATTCTTCTTATACAAATACTCCAACCTGTCATAATAAGCAACGAAAAGTTTTGAAGATTCGCAGGAGAGGAAATTGTGGCAACGAAGAAATTAACACGATCCAATGAATAGGAGCTATACTATGTAAAAATTGAAAAACAAAAATAAGTCGTGTTCCTTTGGTGTGGCACTCAGAAGATCAGGTACTTCAAATAACATCTAGAAGACAAAATGTTAAGTTCTTATTTTTCAAATGGTTAATAAAAAGCAAAACAAACTAAAAAAAAACTATAGAAATTTTTAAATATAAATTTCAGTTTGATGAAAGATTCTAATTTACTATATTCATTATTTTTAATTGAATTTTAAAGTCCCCATATCATAATTCCAATTATTCTTTCGCGAACCAATGTACTTGGTATGTGGGAACATCAGTCGTGTTGCCTCAATGTGGAACCCAGAAAAAGGCAGATAGCGGATTACTTCAAAAAAGAATTTGAACCAAAATAGAGAAATAGTTGCTAGTAAGAAAAAATGTTAAGTTGAAGTCCTAGGCTGTTATTCGAATTATTAATGACAAAAGCAAAAAATATCCTTACAGGATATAAATATTGTTAATTCATTTTCTTAGGAAATGTCCTGTTAATGCTGTAGTCATAAAACTTCTTAAAAACTATATACTACAATTTACAAGTATAATCAAATTTTAGTTTAAGTTCATAAAACAATTGAATACTTCTTTAAAATTTGAAAATAATTTCATTTTAAAAGGGAAAAACGAAAAAGAACATGACAGGAAACAAGGAATTTTAAATATTTTCTTTTTATAAGTCTTTTGTCTACTTTTTAAAAATGGATGGTTTTAACAACAATTCAAAAAAAAAAAAATATTTTGTTTAAAATAAAAAAATTAAAATAAAAAATCAAAAAAAAAAACGGAAATGTGGTATCATGTTTTTCCAATGTAAGGAATTCTTTAAAATGTCCTGGAAAATTCTTTTCTGTTTACCAAGAATTTTTTTCTGTTTTTTTTTTTTATCATTCTAGTTTTAACCCTTTAAATATTTTTTGTTTTTTAATAAAATATTTTAAATATCATTCTAAGGTTACAATATAACATGACTAGTTTATAATATGTACATTTTATATATACTAATGTCTTATATATTTATGTACTAGTGAATTAAATTGAATGTAATGGTCAAGTAAATACATTTTACAATATAGAACTAAAATAAAAAAAAAAATATTTTTTAAATATTGAAAAGGGTAATGTTGAATTTGGAATGTTGAAAGGTATTGTTGTAAAAAATTATTAAATATGACTTTTATTAAAAGATACTCTTTTTTTTAGATTTTTCAATTTTTCATAATTTCAATCTGCAGTTTTATAAGTGACTTATGGATAAATTAATAAATATAAAAAATTGTCATTTTTTGACACAATATGACAAATTATTTTCTAAAGTTATTTATCTATAAGATAGTTTGAAAATAATGTTAAATTATCCTTAAATATCATCGAAATATTATAAAATAAAGGTATAAGTTTTTTTTTTTTTATGAACGAATGGAACGCTCGAAATCTACATATTGAAACTGTGCGATGTTTCTTTGAGTAGTGTGCGACTTTAACACACCAAAACCACACCCTGTTTGAATCAAACTTTAGTAAGGAACCTGTGTTATAAATTTACAGTTTGGTTACAGAGATGGCGATTTGGAAGGATTTTGGGATTATGGGGATATTTGGGTTTGAAGTCCATTTTGAGATTCCTCAGCTGAGTTTCAGATTTTTAAAACATCATTTACTATAAAGGACCGTATTTATAAAGTACGATTGGATACTAGATAACGGTAGTACTTAAGTGTTAAATAGTATTTACTTATTCATTTAAAAACTTTATTACTTTCATTAAGTAGTTTTGAGTATTATCGAGTATTAAGTGTTATAGTATTCTAGTTTACACTACAAAAACATAAGTATATATCACAAAATCCTTAAAACGGTTTATTTAGTATATAAAACTTAAGCATTTTTTACTGCATACCTAGAAATGCTTAAGTTTTAGCATTATCGAGGATCTACACTTATTTTATAAATATTGGCCAAAAATCATTCCTGCTATAAGCTAATGTGACGCTGAATTTGTAATTTTTGGACTTCATAAGTTGTACTAAGCTCCAAATTTAGATAAGAAAGGAAGCTAAAAAAACATTATATTAATACCATTACATTGTCAGTTAAATAGCTATGAAAGATATTTTTTTAATAAAAGATTATTATTTTTCAATTGCAGAATCTTTTAAGTTTTGATTTAGGGAAACTAGAACCCTGGTAAACATTTATTTTACTTAGTTCTATTCTATCAAACTTGGTTCCAATTTTAAAGACATAAAGTAAAATTGAATTAGATTGATAGCCAAAAATTTTTAAGACCCAATACATCACAAACGGTGAGGACCTTATACTCAACTCTAAAAAAATTGTTTGCTGATTTTGAGTTCCAAAGCTATTCCTATTCTGCTGCCGATATTTTATGCAATACCTTATTTTTGGTGTTAATAACTAGTGCAACACATAAAATATATCGAAATAAAGCTTAATTTTGGAGGCTTAGACTTTGTTCCAGGTTGGATTTTTAATATTGAACATTAGTTAATTCCTTGAAAACATATTTCAGTTCAGTTGCAGAAAAAGCAGTAAGGGGCTTGGATTTGAAATTATTCTAATTTTGTACACCTTACATATTGGTACCTGTGCAAATTTATTAAACATAAGATACAAAAAGAATTATTACCTATAGGGTTCGTTTGATATTTAAATAAAGTTCCAAGTTTTCTTTAGAACGTTATTTCTATGTTAAATTGATACAAAGGTTGTCATGTGTAAAATGTGCACCTTAAATTCCTTTAAACTTCCTTTTTTTCATTGCCATAATCAATTTTTTACTGGAATAATGATTCAATTTTTTTTTTGTGATAGTGGGGAAGCTATAAAATATATTTTTTTTTTTAAACATAAAATTTTCCAATAAATAAATTTACAATAAATCACCTAACATGACAAAATCATATCTAATATCACGTCTATAACCCTCAAACCGAAAATAAAAAGGTTAAGTATTCCAAAAGTGAAGCGGAACATCCCAAAAAAAAAAAAAAAATGTCCTTAGAATCATCATAAAAATTAAATTTTCCAATTTAAAAAAAAAAATATTTTTTATCAGCCCCTTCAAAAATTGGAATTGGCGTCTCTTCTATAAAAGCAGTTCAAGGTTACATTTTTTTTTTTGAGTGAAAGTAAGAATAATCGACTTACACAATCTTATATCAGCAAATTATTCAATATTTTTTTGTAAGTCATAAAAAAGGTTTCCCTTTTGTGTCCTGTCCCTTTTTTTTCTAATTTTAACGACCTTAAAATTGAAATGTTATTAAATTTTATTATCAAAAAAAAAGTAACAATGAATAATGTTGCATCAATTCCAACAACAAAAACTTGAGATATCAAGAGGGGGGGGGGGACTGTTACCGACCGACGTATGCGCGCTTATTATTAAAATAAAATTGATATTGACAGAACAAAGGAGAAGCACAAGGTTTCATATTTCTATCCAAGGACATCTTGTAAGTATCAAATTTATATTTTACCTTAGAATGTAAAATATTGAAATTCTACGAACTTTAATATGAAAGGATTTTTTAAAATCAATATTTTTTAAACTTTAAAACTCTTCAAAAAATAATTCATTTTATTCCACTTCTCTAAAATCGCTTGCTTTAAAATTTAAATTTTAAATAAAAACTTTCTTACCATATAATCTCCAATTTGTTACCGGTGATACACTAACACCACAATGAAATATTGATTGTGTACTAGCTAATGCTAATGCAGCTGCATAACCACCATAACTCCAACCCCATACACCCATACGTCTACCATCAATAAAATGTAAATTATCCCTTAAATATTCCATAACTTCTAATTGATCAGATACTTCAACTGTACCCAATCTTCTATACACTTCATGTAATAATTGATAACCCTGACCGCTGGAACCGCGTCCATCAATTTGTATCACAATATAATCTTTTGAACTAGCCAAATATGTATTCCAATCAACATGCCATTTATCAGTAACTAATTGTGTACCAGGTCCAGAATATACATGTAAAATAGCCGGATATCTTGTTATTTCATCTTCACGTAACCCAGGTGGTAAAAATAATCTAACTTGAGCATGATATCCACCAGAAATCATAACAGGAAATGCACGTATTTGTGGCATTGCTGTTTTAGAAATTTTTTGTTTCAGTCTCGTATTATTTTGTACCGTCATTAACAATTCCAATGATGGTATTTGATTTTGATTAATAATTTCCGATGATCCGGCAGCAGCAGCAGCTGATGATGATGACGATGATGTTGATGATTGCGGTGGTAAAAATTGACTAATATTTTTTGTTGTTATTGAATAAATAACACTAGTTGGTATCGTTGGTCCATGACATTCAATTAGAACATAATCAGCACTCATTGTTGGTGGAAATATTGCTGTATGATATAGACATGGTGTTGGTCCTAAATCTTCATTGGTTTTTTTACTACCACGACGACGTGATGCTGGTGGTGCTGTTGGTGGTGGTGGTAATGTTACATATTCTTCATCTGGTTGTTCTTCCCAATCATCATCCCATGGTGTTACCAGTTTTGGTGGTGGTTTTGTTGTTACTTCATCTCTTTTTATCAACGGACAAGTCATACATTGTGGATCTGGCATTGGTGAACCCAACCTTGGTGGTATTGCTGATACACGATATAAATGCTGTTGAGATGGTAATCGTTCTGGTGTTGCAAGAAAATAACTGTGCATATAAATGTAGATTATAAAATTAAAAAAGAAAATAATAAATATTTATCCTTTATATAAGGTATATATTTAAAGGATATTAAACTATATATATACAAAATATCCTTTTTACTTTATAAAGAAAAACAAAAAGGATTAAAAAAAATGTATTAAAATGTAAATTGAATATGACATTAGAGATTAAACTTACATAATACTATGCACTTGATCCCAATGTAATATTCTGTTGACTTCATAACGACCATGTGTCAATGGTAATGTTCTACCACCATTAACTTGTACATGCACCAAATGTTTAAAATATCCTTTTTTTTTAAGTATAAAAGTAAAAAAAAAAAATGGAATTATTATTTAATGAAATATCATAGAAAAAAAATTGAATATTTTATTGTTATTGTTATTTAATACTAACCTGAACCACCATCTCTCCATGGATATATTGTAATATAAGATGAACCATTTGATGCAAAAAATGGTACTGATAATGTATCAACCCAACCTCTATTTTCTGAACTTATACGAATACTCTGCAAAAATAAATGCAATAAGAAATAAAATAATATTTAAAGATTTTCTTTTTTTTGAACTTTAAGTTTTCTAAGACTCTTGTTCATAATTATTTTCAAATTACATGAAAACTATCTTATATTTAACTACATACATATTATTAAAACTTTTAACAGGATTTTTACTTTTAAGATAAATTATCAAATTTACCATTAAATTTAAGTTAAAATTCCTAACAATGTATATAAATAACTTGTAAAAAAAAAAATAAATGTTTTTCAAAAGTTAATTTAAAAGTTTTAAATGAATTTTTAAGTTTGAGAAGAAAAAGGATATTCTTATATCCTTGTATATATTCTATACCAATCCTTTATTTGGTTGTATATTCTGAGATCTTATAAATAACTTTTAAAATAATGTTAAAATATGTACATATATATGTGTATATGTTTAATACATATATATATTAAAAGTTGTAGATTTTTGAATTTTTGCCCAAAGTTTATTACTTAGAAATAAAATTATAATGAATTTTCCCGTAAGTTTTACTAAGGATCCCTAAGGTAATATTATAAGAATACCTTATTTAAAAGGTATATTTTAATATATATGTTATATAAATTTTTTTATTATATTTTTATAAATTTATACTGAGTGCCCAAGAAGAATTTAAGCTATTTTTATTTCAACTGAAGAATTTTGTAATTTAAATGAAAGCTTTTGTATTAAATATTTTTATTTAAAATAAAGATTCGTGCAGTAAATTACGTATTGTATTTTGTGAATTACGGTATCCTGCACTGTCTAGAGTTTAGTTTCAGCTTATTAAAAGTCTCCGTTTTTTGAAATTCGATTTATTTCAAATTTATAATAATTACTAATAATAATTTAAAATTAAATAATGTTGTACAGTCTTCAAAATCAAAAATTTTCAGTTAAAGTAAAAATGTGTTGCCTTAAAAGTAAAAATTCTTCATTTATAGTAAAATTGCCTATAGAGTGGGGAATTTCAAATAGAAAACACTAATCTGTTATTTTGACAAAAACGTTGTTCATTAGTAATTGATTATTTCTAATGCATTACATAATGAAGCAGAAGCATAGTTGATTTTCATGTGAAATAAAATTGGTGAATTAATAACGGGTTTTTATTAAAAAATAACAGTTATTTAATAAAATCAGTGAAAAATATCAATAATTTTTTGGATTTGCGTCCTTGTGATTAATCAACTATGAGTAACAGGAACTAGTTAACATCTAGTTCCTGACACTTAAATGAATCTTCTAGGAATCTAAGGTTACAACATTATTTTGAAGGAAGTTATCTCTAGAACCGCTATAAATATAATAAATAAAACCCCCCCTCGATACTAATTTTTTGTTTGTTATAAACTTCTCTATCACGTCCTTTCTTTTTTACCTTTGAATTCTGAACACCTTGTATAACTTAATTAGTTATATAGCAACAAATTAATAGTACTGGTTAAACTATAAATTAGATCATTATTTCGATGTACTTTTGGGACACTTGGTACATTATATACAGTATTTAGATTTAAAAATTACTTTTCCAGACTAGGAAATGAGATAAAAATAAAATACAAAATTTTAGGACAAGAAAGTTTTTCATGAATCTTTATTTGAATTTTTTTATTTTGTTTTATTTTTTTTTAAATTTTTTTTTTAAATTCCTAGATCTGAGTTTTCATATTAAAGTGTATATATTTCTTATCCGTCGGGATATTAAACGCGTTTTTTAGTTCAAGTTTATCTATAAATAATGTATTTGAAAAAAAAAAAAATAATAATATTTTACAAAAATTTCTATGAGAAAATTATTTTATTTAAAATATATAGGGTGGACCAAAAGTAACCATGGGGTTTAAAAATTTTTTTTTTAAAAAAAAAATTAAAAATTAACTAAATACGCGATTTTGGGGTGCTACAAACCGCAGAGTTATTTACCACCGACAATTACACTCGCTCATACTGTACAGCATGATGTGAGGTGGCATCACAAAGGATTATAGGACTCCACACTTCTTTAGGAATAAAGTTGATAATGGTGTGATTGTAAATGGGGTCAGGTGTCGTACTATCATTAACATGGAGTAACACCAGGTATTGTACTATGAACAGTATGGAGGAACAGTACAGTGCCACAATTACTCTACTAAGTGGAATTTTTAATGACGAAATTATGTCAAGAAATACAGGATTCAATTATAACTGTGCCTGATTATTTTCTATGGGGCTACCTCAAAGAAGGAGTATATGTGAATAAGCCTGAAACTATAGAGCAACTAAAGAACAATATTTAAACTGTGAATAGGGTAATAGAGCCTGATACATTGCGTGCTGTTATACAAAACGCCCATTTAAGAACCCATGTTGTATTATTGAAAATCGTGGTAATTTATCTGATATTATTTTCCATAATTAGAATTTAAATCATGCAAAGTTCACATTATTTATTAAATTTTTACACACAGACGTTACTTTTGGACCACCCTTACTTATATATATATAAATAAATAAATATTTTGTATATAAATATATTTTAATGTAGTGTGAAAATATTTTCTTTGGGAATTTTCTAAAAATAGTTAGTGGTCTGTTAAAAGAATTTATGCATTGTTGTTGTTGTTGTTTTTTTTTGTTCATCAGGTATTAAATTTTGAACTTTAAAATTTTAGAAATCATTATTTTTAGTTTATTATTGTTTAAGTTATAAATTATGTTCTATATTAGTGGAATTTCTATGTAGGTAGAATTAATAAAGTTTGAAAAAGGAAATGAATGAACCTTTGTTAACTTGTTAAATGTCTTATTAATTAATACTAAAATAATAACTTTTCCGCTGAATTAATTTTGCTTTTTTTTGTAATTATATTGAAATTTTTTTTTTCAGAAATTAATGAAAAGATTTATTAATATTTAACGGGTAGGCTGAAATACAATAGTTAGTGTTTTAATCATTGATGATTGTCATAGTATGCATTCTCAATAGGGAGTAGTTCAATAGGGAGTAAAACATTGTCATGCGGTTTGATTATTTTTATCATAGATTATTGTCACAAGGCCGTCTTATTCTGAAGATAGTACATCACAATCGTGAACTGTATGGGCTGTACGACGATACTGATCTCGTAACTTGGATTGTTGGTTAAGTCACGTAGTAAGGATGAACAATGATGCCCCAGCAAGAGCGGTTTTTGACTTCAAGCCGGAGGATAGACGCAGAAGAGGTCGACCACATCTTCTATGGAAAGACGGTGTTCAGTTAGACGTAAGAATGCTGAATATTGTTGGAAGTGAGAGAGAAGCTGCGCAAGACCAATAGAGGAAGGCTTTACACTCGGCTCAAAAATAATAATTTGTTATGTTTAAATAAAATAATAACTGAATACCCTTAGTTGTGTATAAAACTTGGATGACTGCTATTCGAACATCTTGCACTACACCAAATATATAAAAAGGGATTGTATAGCTTATCGAACCCCCTACAATAGAATAATAAAATTTAGACCATAAAACTATATTAATGCGGAAAAATTTCCGAAACCCAGCTTTATTAGATCGATTAACTTTTCGGTTTTGATCCGAGCCATACCTTAGAGTCTATATCAATCCCCCACCCCCTTATTTACAACATCAATAACGTAATGGTAAATTTAGTATATGCTTTGAATATACGTTCATACGGCTTATAAACTTTACTTGAAATGGGATTAATTTATTTTACAGGACTTTTTTGCCTGACTCGAATAAAAAATTAAGTCGCATAATTTTTCGATGTATGGACTGTGGATTAGGGTCCGCGTTCGATTGTTATTAAATTTATTATAACGGTATTTGGTATTTCCAGCATCAATTCATAGAAGATAACTTTGATTTCCAGTATCATTTGAAGGTCAAATTTATTGTTTTAAACTATTCCCTACATTTGTGGTATTTCACTTTTACCGTTATATTTTCCGGGTGTGGGAACTGCGAGAGGTGGAAAAATTTTTTCAGAAAATTTTCTTCAATCTTCTACATTTTCATAAAAAAAACTTTGTGCACAAAGAGAAACATATGTGGATGACATTATATTATTTACCATTGCTTTACCTGAGAACTTCCCCTAAATATTTGACTCTTGTTAATTCCAAAGGCCTTTCGAAAAGTAATTGTTCCATAAAAAAACTCAAGAATAAATAAAATTTATTAAAAAAATGCAAATCGTTCTCTAACTCCTATAATAACATAAAACTGGGGTGAAATAAGTGCTAAAAAGAAACTTAAAACAATAAAATAAACCATTTAATAACAATTTTTTAAAAGCAGTAAAGAACGTAACAAACAGTTCTTATTAGTTATGAATTATGTGAATATGAAAAGAAAATTATTTAACGACTTTATAACGAATTAATTTTGTTCTGGTTCGTTGTTTCCTTGCCAAAAAAAAAATTAAATTTTTCCTTTAAAATTATTAAAATTTTATTTTCATGATAATTTTGCAATAAAATTTCTTTCCTTCCAATTTAATTCATATGGCATTGAATGCGGTAACTTAATAAACATATATTATATTTGAACGTGAGAAATTGAATGCGCCATCTTTTCTTTATACCCGTGCATAAAAATAAAGTCATGGGTATATTCAAATTGCTTCTCCGTTTGCAATGCTTTGGCATACTAGATATTGATTAAAAGATATGGATCGGATCAGCATCCAAAAGTAAATCGTAATATAGCTTTGTGTGTCTGTCCGTCCATCCGACTGTCCGTCAGCGCAATAACTCAAAAACCTAATAGAGCTAGAGTTTTAAATTCACACAATTTTAAGGTATTTTGGAGTTACCCTATTGTTTTTCGTTTAAAATAGAACGAACAACTCAGGCCATAGCCCAACAAAATCATTCAAGCCATAGAAATATTTCAAACAAATTTGAATTTCTTCAAAACTAATTATACTAATTATAGGAAGTTGAAAATTACTCAGGTTGAATTATATAATAAGCATTTCTGAAGCTGCAAAGGCCAAGCACTCTTAAAAGTTTCAAAATGATAAGATTTTATTTTCGAGCAGCTGTCATGCTAATTTCTGAACCCTGCACATTACATTAGAAATAATTCCACTAAGAAGTTGAAAGCAGGGAAGTAAAGTAATATGGCAAGCTTGTTTGCAAATTTTAAGATTTCTCGGGTCAAAACTAAGTGTACAGCTGCCAACTAAGTGTACTGGAGCCAGCGTTCATATCTTTGCAAATAATAAGATTAAAAGGCTGAAAATCAAAATCCGTATGTAATATAATATGCAAGCACTTTGACGAAGTTTTAAAATATTTAAGCCCCATTTTTTGGGAAGCTGCCATACAAAGTTCTCAATCCAATAACTGTGAATCTAATGATGTTATGAGGTTAAAATTGAAAATTTGCAAGTTAAGTAACACGGCAAGTGCGTCATGGTTTGTTTTATTTTAAACACAATCGTGGGTTTGTATGGGTATCTAAAAGTTAACAAGGGTAACTAATAATCTTTCCCATTTGATTTTATTTTTCATTTAAATGAATTTTTCTTTAAAATTTATTTATTTTCATTTTAAACAAAGTCATAATTCAATAATTTATTCAGAATAAAATTAAAATAAATATTTTTTTTAAATAAAAAGCAAAAATTAAATGAAAAATAATTTAATTTTTGGCACATTTATATTCTAGCACATAAAATTTCACTTTAAGGTTAATAGTTGATTTAGTTGTGGTTCCTTAAAGTATTTATAATTAATAAAGTAGTGATTTTCTCGGTTCAAAACGCTCTAGGGCATTATTGCACTTTTTAAAGTGCAATAAGATCCCTCGTCTGTTATTTCACTATTATTCCCGTCTTTTTGCACTTTTAGGAACAAATAAAACCCTCATTTTTTTGCACTTTCAAAAGTTTGCGTTGCCGTCAAAGCCTCCGCTAGTCCCACCAATGGAAGCTGACTTTTTAACATAAACCCAATCATTTGCAGTGTTGTCGATATTATGGGGAGATTTTAGGCTTCGATTCTAAATCAGGGTATTCCCCTTTTATACAATAATTATATATATGTATAAGAGGGATTCTGAATTAGGAGAGAGATGAATTAAGAGCCCTAGGGCGTAATCGTGTCTGGCGTTATTTCACCTCACCATTCTTTCATGCACATATCCAATTTTAAGTCAACTTCAAAAATTAAACTAATATATCTTTTGGGAAATTGAACAAATTTTTAGGACAGAGACATAAATTGTCTAATACCCCGAAACAGTTTGAAAATAACTAATGTACAAAAAAAAAATGTTTCAATAAATCCTGTAATCTATGCACTATAATTTTCTTTTCGTAATTTTTCTCTTATTATCATATGTTTTATATGTTCCATTTACCCTGCATTAAAAAAAACTAACTATATTAATTTTTCTTCGTATGCTTAATTTTATATTCTCTGTTTTACTTTTTTTTCCATGAATGTCTCTATTTTCCGCATTACCGCACAAATATAGCGTCTTTTACTTATTTCTATTTTTTAATATTTTTTTTTATTATTTTTTTTTAATTTTAATTTTATTACGAATTTATCATAAGCATAACAAGAGTGGAAAAAACTGAATTAAATTTCCATATGAAATATATATTAAAAGAAAATATTAAATGAAAATATTTTGGCAAAGAATTTTCCAAAAAAAAAAAAATTTTTAAATTCAGAAGCAACGCTTTCTTAACAAAAAACATTTTTAGTTTTTTCCAAACATATGCATACACACTTTACATAATATCTAGAATCTAGATTATATAAATACGCGAGTACATATTTTTCTATATATATATGTATATTTTATATAGAGTATAAAATTTTCTTGGAAAATATTTCAATACTATTTAAGAAATTCATAGAATAAAAAAGAAAATCTAATATTGTTGATTCACAATAACATAAGATTAAAAGAAAATGCTTTTAAAAAGAGGGAATAAGTACAATATAAAAAATCAATTAAGTCTGGCAACAATATGAAAAAAAAAAATATTTTTTTTTGAATAAATTGATTTTGAATCTTTTTTGTTATTAAAATATGATTTTTTTGGAACAGTATTTTGTGGTATTTACAAGGATTTAAGGTAATGTGATGCATAATCGCATATATATATATATATGAAATATATGTATAGTATTTTATAAATTTATTCGAAGGTTTCTCGAAATTAGGATAATATATGTATATATAATCTTATATTCATTTCCTTATATTTTTGCATTGACAAAAACATTTATTTGGTGGTGTGATATAAAGCCATAATGGCATCTTTATGACTATATGACTCACTTGAGTGCCTTATTTGCATTTTTTTTTTAATATGACTTGAAGAAACACTCTAGTGAGTCATAAAGCTATATAATGACCTTATCACTTACCTCATAGAAAACTTCAATGGAAATGTTATTTAAAAATTTAAAATTTGGTGACAAGTATTTTTTATAATCCAGAATCCCTATTTCCCTATCCAGAATCTGCAATTTACACATAGGTATATAAATATATATATAAATATTCTGGAAAAAGTTGATTTTGAATTCAACTCTAAAATTCTCTCCAATTCGGAATAACATATATATACATAAATTAATACATTTTACGTGGATGGCGTATAATTCTGATATCATTGAGGTCTGGTCAGTTTTCCGCAATAGCGGGAAAGTCTGCGTTCTACACGGTCACGAATACACATGTTTGGGGCCTTAAGATTCACTTTTTATATTTATATTTTATAAATTCTTAAAAGTTCGAAATACTTTTAGTAAAATTCATGCATACATTTTGAACATATTTTCAACCATCGACCTGCATATCAGACATAACATAGGATCGTGCTTGCATTTTACATAAGCTGCTGTAACTTCATTGTAACAAGGCAAGCACAATTTAAAGTGGGTACAAAGTAACAACAAAGAATCTGTACATTTTTATAATATAAAATAATTTTAACTCAATCCTACCCTAATTTTAAGTCGTATAATTTTAATTAACGTATGTTGGTAGGACTCAAAATTTTTAAAACACAATATGGCATTATGATATACTCAAGTGTATCTTACAGTTATATTAAAAAATTACGCTTTTATGGTTTTATGACTCAATCAAGTGAATTAAAAAGCTATTATGGCTTTATGTTATAAGACATTATATGACGGCACCGTTTATTTTTAAAAGTTATAAAATCACTCAAATTATAATTTTATTAACACTGTTAAATGGAATAATTGTGTAGCAGCTTAAATATAATCCTATCTTATAAATTTAATTTGAAGTTTTTCTGAGAATTTGTTGATTGTTTCCTTAATAATCAAAATATATTCGACATGTGCATCAAGTCTAATATACTTTATTTCGGAGGATTTTTCTTGAGTTTTCTAAATTACTAATGATTATTCTGAATTTTTCTATGTTGTAAGGCTTTTATTAAACATCTATGAAACCAGGTTGAGTTGATTATAGCAAGTTACAATTATTTCAAACTCCTTAAAGTGATAAATACATTGTACTTATTAATATATTATGTGGTTATATGGTTAATATATATTCTATTTAGTGCTTCAAATAAATAAAAGTAACCCTCTCCTTAGTTGCACTTCTACTTAATTAAAATGGTAAAATTTCCCAAATAAATAATATCGATTAAGATATTAAAAGCGTAATAATATAATTATTAGTTTCGATAAGTAAAATTAATAATTCAATTAAAATTAATTATTCAAAGAATAAATACATTTTCTTTTTATTTAATTAATTTTTCTATGTAATAAGTAATAACTAATAACTAATATACAATAATTTCAACTTAATAAACAAATATACTTAATGGAAATGTAATTATCTTTTAATTATTAATAAGTTAATATCAATATTATTTCGTTTCCTTTTTTATCAATAATTTTATTAAGTATAGACAAAAATTTATTACTTTGGTATACTAATTATAGAAACACTAGAGTAATTGAAATTTAAAGGAAGCGAAAGTATTTAAATATATTATATATATTTTTTTAGTGAATTTCAATGTACGTGACCCTCAAAATTACAAGAAAATGTTGATAAAATTATCTTTGACAGCTCTGTGCAATAATTGCATACTTTTCGGGGTTGATCATATGTATACTTGTAGTTCAATTATTTAGTATAATTAATTATAGAATTAATTCTAAATAAAATTTCTAAAAATATTGTCCATTAGTAATGTATTAGTAAAATAATTAAAAAAAAATAAATTGAACTATTTGAATTAAATATATTTGTCATAAAAATAATATAATGTCAGTACAAGCTTTTTGTTTATAGTTTTTGACTTTGACATGTGTCAAAAAATATACTTAAACAAAAGTTTTTAAGTTTATATCATCATATTATATCTTGGCTTCAATTTTCAATATTCTGGGAGACCTCAGAATATTCTGTTTGATGTTTTCTTAAACTTATAGCAGGCTGTTGAATGAATTAGTCTGCTTTCTCAAAAAAAGAAAAAGAAATATATCAACCTCGTAAAAGCTAAACCTCCAAAAGGTTTAATATTCATAACTAAGTACATAATATATAAAATATGAATAATAAATAGATGTCCTCATATAATAAATCTATCGTATAATCTAGGATCAAGAAAACCAGTTTTAAATATAGCATAAATTTTTGAAAATATTATATTTAGCCAGTTGGAACATTTTCTTATAATTTGGAGGGTCACGTATATTGAAATTCATTAAAAATAGATTTATATAAAAATCCTTTCGCTCCCTTTAAATTTCAAATATTTAATTATAAGATTTTCAATCACCCTGTACATTTATAATCCATTTATAAATTATTGTGCAATAATTTTATAATCTACGTATTTAAATTTATCTAATGAAAATTTGTTTTAATTGCTTTTAAAACCTCAAAAACTTTAATACATATCTTTCTAATAAATAAACGCCTAAAAGTTATGCAATAATTATTATCATTTACATATATGTTATATTTTCATTTCTTGTTAATGTATATGTGCTTCTATAATAATTTATAACCATTTTAAAATTTAGTTTTATAAAATTTTGAAAATAATAGTTACATTTTATATATGAAGGTTCACATTGTGGTTTTCATAATCTAATAATTGCATTGTGGTCTCATTTAATTTTAAAATTCAATAATGACTTTTAATTTGCGGTAAAGCATGTCGTTGTGTGAAAGAGTCATAAATAAACACTTTTAAATCCATTTATCTAATAAATGGTTTAATTGTCGAAATATTCAACTACAATGATACAATTAGAACGCCTACAATATGACGACTCTTAATAAAAATTTAAAAAAATTTTATTTTATTTTAAATTCAAAAATATTTTTTTGGGGTTGCACTGGTGACAATTAACAGTTTTTCCAAGGAAGGAAATGTATTCATTTTCATTTGACACATTTTCCTGCAGTTCTACATATTTTATTTTTAATTGTAAATAATTGTGTTGCATTCAATATCATGTCGTGCGACAAGGTTAGTTATAGTATAACAACATTTTTCTTGTATTTTTTTTTTTGTTAATTGTTAAAAAAATTTTTGTAATTAAAAAAAAAAAAAATTTCCCCAGAATATTGTAACAATGTAGAAAAAATTCAATATAAGTACATCATAAAATTAATATTTGATTCAATATATACATATTTATGTTAATACTTGTATAGTTGTATATTGAGTATATTTAAAAAAAAAATGTCCGGTATTTATATTTCAACACGGTATGCTTTTAGTACATAATATATATGAGAAATTTTTTTTTTATGTTAACGTCAAATACTGAAGGTGTACTAATGTCCTTAGTCGAAACAATTTATATTAATTTTATTAGTACTCTATAAATTTGGAATTATGTGTTGTCTGACCTTTTACTGATCAATAAAATTTTTTGAAAATAAAAAAAATGTAATGAAATAAAGGCAAAATGAACGTTTATACGAGTTGGTTTGACTTTATTGCAAAAAAACGAAAGAAATAGAGTCCAATCAAACATTCAAACTTATTCAATGAATGAAATAAAGTCGATTCCGTTTTATTATCAAAAAATCTGAAGCCAAATTCAAAAAACTGAAAAAACAAAAATAGCCCATAAGTGATGAGTCGGAAGTTCTAGAGTCAAAAGTCCCTAAGAAAGCCGTAATTCCCTCGATTGAAATAATTTCGGAAAATTAAGAAATCATATATGTTCGAAAAAAAATTAGGAGAGGTTTAAGAGTTGGTTTCAAAGTTAATGCCATATGCCTTTTCCAGAATATTTATCCTGATTTTGAAACGAACCATATATATCCTGATTTTGAAATCAATGGTAATCCTGTTTTGGAATTAACTATAAATATATCCCACTACATGAGTCCTATATGTATCCAACTATATGAAACCAACTACATATATGAAATATATTACTAGAAGTCAAAAAAAATTTAGGAACTTACTTAAGTCAAAATTTTTTTAGTGACTTTTAACTGTGGGGCTTAAAAATATTGCGTATAAAAATATACATATTAAAATAACAAATAAATTAAAATAATGCTACAGTCCCTAAACCTCTGTTAAGCAAATTATTTAAATCGTGATTTTAAACCCCTGGAATATAAAAATGTGTATATATTGTAAGCAACTACAAAATCCTTTCAGTTTTATAATCCGATGTAATTATTTTTAAGTTTTCTGAATTCCTGGCAAAAGCTTTTCAGAAATCCTGGTTTTTTAGAGTTAATTTATATTTTATAAAATTATAAAAGCAGAGTATTCCTCGTATAAGTATAAGTATGAATAATGAGCTTCTTTTGTTTATAAAATTGTACCTTTTATTTGAATTAGTTTGACTTTTAATTAATTTTACAATTCATTTCTTCTCCAACTCTGCTAGCCTTTTTCAGGATTGAATTTTTAACCTTTTTTTTGAAATCCAGTTTTTCTTTTGCTATAGGAACCCACCAAGTGCTATTGAAATTAATTAATTGAAACTCTTTGTCTAATTCAATGGGAGACTTTTCTACTGGCACTTCTTTTTATATTATGTGAAACTATAGACATATTAGGCACAATGGAAAACAAATAATTTAAATGGACTGTAGTAACATAAAATTTTCATATGATAGTATTCGGCTTTCCACTTTGGGCCTTAACCAAACTTTATATCACAACCCAAAAGTATTTATTATGAGATGATTACTTGTGTTTTTTATTTTGGTTTTTTTTTTTATGAATATTAAAAAATTTATACAAAAAAAAAGAAAAAAATGAGTCATAAAATCGATAAAAAAAATTTAATAATAATGGGGAGTAACTTTACTCTGGTTTATTGGAAATGAATTTAAGAAAATTTTTTGTGTTCTTTTTTTATTAAAAAAGAATAATTTAAATATTTAATATGCATATTATAACATTATTTAATATCGTGTACAACAATTTATACGTGTATATTTATTTTATATATAATAAAATTATGTAAATATTAATTGTACATATTTTATATATTAAATATTTATAAAAAGGATTAATGGAAATATAAATAAAGGAAGTTTATTATTATTGACTAATATATTGATCCCAATTAAATGTAATAATAATAATAGTATATTAAAATATGAATTAAATATTATGTTTGTGGATATCGTCCTTTTTTATATTTACGTATATAAGTAAGTAAAAAATTACTTTTAATACCTCTATATAAATAATTTATCTAGTTAATTTTTTTTTAAAGGTATTTGAAGTTAAATACCTTTAAGTAAATCTTAATTTTATTTGTTTTTAAAGAAAGACATGGAAAGCTTCGGATCTCGCCAATTGGAGCTGGGTGTGGTTCTTATAAGAATCTTTGGCGATTCTGATTTTTATGTAGTACCTGCGTATCCCCAAACTGTTATCTTAATTAATAGCATTATTTGAATATATATATATCGAACAGATCGTCAGATATAACGGTTTTTATAAAATAGACTGAAATAACAAGGATACTTTCAAATATCCTTTTCGTCCTTAAGCGATAATATGCGTCATTAAACCTATATATTTTTTTTGAAAGCTGGCAATACCAGATATCTTTTAGATATAGTCATTTGGTCCTACGCGGATACTACTAAAACTTCAGAAAAGCCGAATCTTTGTGAATCGAATCGAATTGAGGGGTAGGAGTTCTAAATTACTAAATTCAGTTCGAGTTGCGTCACTTTCAATCTATTTTTAATAATCTAAAAGTGAATTAGAATACTTTATCTTGGACTACTTTGTCCTTTGAGTTGAATTTATTTAAATTTAAAATTTAGAAAATTTAAAAAAAGAAGACCCACAATATTATTATCAATTAAAAATTGGATTTAAACACTTTATTTAATTATCATTAATTAAAAAATTAAATAACGTAAAATAGAACATTTTTAAATGTAATTGCATTTAAATTAGTGATAAATTTTAATGTTCAAAATTGCAATAAAATATTATAAAAATTTTTATTATTAATAATAAATTTTAAATTTAATTACCAATTAAAATTAAATCATAAAACACAATGCAATGTGTATTAAAAACAACCATTAAATAATATTATTTAAAAAAATATGGTCTAAATTTGAAAAATTAATCGTATTTATTGCATTGCTACATTATTAATATCATTTTATCATTATATAATTCATATATATTTGAAAGTCACTCAGTCCGTTCCATTTTGATGTTGTATGATAAAAGTTTTTTGCATCTATCTACTAATAGATGGCAAACTTGATTTTCCAAATACCCCATTTTACAAATCGATTTTATGAAATTATAAAAATCGAAACCTAAGATTTTCGCTCCGACGCGCAAAAACTCAAAAAGTGTATTTTTTGTAATTTCCATCTACGTCTTTATCTTTGCACATGTATACAGCGCAAAGCATCTGAACGGAATGTTTTGAATCAGAAATTTTTAGATATGCTTTTGACGATGATTTATTGCAAAATTCAAACTGGAAAAAATTAACGTCTAACGAGATATGAAATATAATTTTTATGTGTTTGCATTGGAATCTTTCAAAAATATTACGCGAAATTATTAACACAATAATCTGTTGCTTTATCTTAAATGTATAGCGTAAGAAAAGTTGTGAATGATAACAAAAACATTATAATTTATTATACGTTGTCATAGCAATATTAAGTTTTTCCTGTAATAGTGATTGGTAATGTAAAATATAAACTATTACGATATAATTATACAATTTTACGATATTTTTTTGCTAGGCATCGGCCTTGGAACCCGATACCTTCTGCATGAATGGCGGCGTATGCTATTGGTCAGTTAAATTTTGCAACATAACATAAATAGTCTATTGTCACTATAAACAGTCACCTGTTAATATTTTAAATCTATATTTCTATTGACTTTCAATTCGTAAAATCCTTCGCCAGCTTTCTGAAAATGTTTTATTTTATAAAATGGGGGGAAATATTTAAAAAAATTCTTTTGATCAACTACAGGTTTTTCATTAAAAATTAATAATATCTATAGTTTTTATATAAATGTCAATTTAGTTCTTTATTTATTCATGAATTTTTTTATTTAATTATTTATATTTACAAAATGACAATCCAATAAGGGTTATTAAATTTGTCATAATTGGAAATTATTGTTTTTGTTTGTTTTTTTTTTTTGGAATTTTAATACTTTTAAAATTTTATATTTCATAAAGGATAAGATCAATTTTAAAAGGATTAAATTCATTTATATATTATAATCCTTATTTAAGATTATTTTTATAATCAAAAAGAATAGTAAGTAAAATATGCTAGTTAATTTTGGTTTGTCTATCTGTCTCTCTGCATAAATATATCGATCTATTTGCTTGATATGTATGTCCTTTTGGTTAGAAAGCTTTAAACTGTTTTGGGATTCATATCCGTTAACCCTAAATTGCCGTAGGTGAAAGTTTTAATCATAGATAAAACTCGAAATATCAGAGTTAGAGTTAGAAAAGGTATTTAAGGGAAGAATTTGAATATTATTAAATGAAGGGTTAAACAACAAAGAAAAATAAGTTTAAACAACAACAATAATGTCGAATTTTAAAAAATATCAAAACCTAAAAGGTTTAAGAAGCTGTACCAGAAATATTCATTATGTATACTATTAAATGTTTTAAAGACTATACATCAGGATTGAAGATCAAATATTTTGTTTATCTAATATATAAAATCATTAAAAATTTTTGCCTATGTTTGGTACTACTAAACTCAAGAACCACTAAATCATGCCAATTACGTCATCAACATCATCGTATTCTCAATATACATAAAAGTTAAGGCTGTTAGTAAATTGGATTAAATTATGGTTCGTTATGGCATAAACCCATTGTGACATCAAAATCTTCAACAGCTTGGGCTTTTGACTTCGAATTTTGTAAATGTATGGTTCATTTTTTAAGAAACTCGGTATAGGTTTAGGACATATTTCACATTCTTTAACTTTTGCAGCTTTTGTCGTTTTTTCACTTTTAATTAAAAACAGTGTCTTTAAAGTTCTTGTTCGGTTTACTCCTTGAAATAAGAGTGCAATTAATAACAAATTTAGAATTTGATAACCCATTTCGGAACAGTGTTTGGTAAAAAAATTTTTTTTTTAAGTTTTCAAAAGAAAGATGATGCATGTATTTATAAACTTAATTTACTAAAATTAGGATTAAGAATTATGTAATGAATTTGATAAATGTGCTTCTGAAAAAACTCTTGGACTTTCAATACATGTTTTCCCTTCTTGAATATTATTGAATTTTCCCTTATAGAATGTGTATATTATATATCACATTTCATTTAAATTAAATTTATATACTATAAGTCTTTCAAATCTGTAGCATTTTGTATTTAATTAATCTTTAAGATATAAAAAAAAATTAATTAAATCCAAAGTATTTAATGTGAATTAAAACATTTAAAAGTTAAAAATAATTTCGTAGTTAAAAAAAAAACAAAAATAAAAGAACTCTTATATTAAGTAATAAAATTCCGAAGAAAAACATAACTTTAAAAAATTAATTTTTGAGATATTTTTAAAAAGATTCTCAAATCAGTTAAAGACCTTTTCTTTTATAAATTTTTTCTTTTTGTTTTTCCATTTTGCTTTTTTTTTTTTAAATAATTTTCCAAAAAAAAAAATTTTATCCTAATTTTATCTTAATTCCATGTTATTTTTTTTTTTATTAATGAAATAAGGATAATTTATTATCCTTTTTCTCGACCATGATGTACTACTGATATTTTTGTTTTTTTTTTGGTTTTTCTTCATTCAAAGTAAAAATTTTGTTTAAAATTCAAGAGAAACGCACGTGCCAAAATAATTTTTACATTTAATATATGTGTTTGTAAGTGTGTGTTTGTTGAAAATATTCACAATTATGGTCAAATAATTTATGACTTTTTATTTGTTTTAAATGATTAAATATTTTTTAGGAATGCTATGAAGACGTATTTTTGAAAACCGCGTTTAATCAAAATCGCGTTTTTTAAAATAGCGTTTAGTAAAATATGCTCATTTTTAAGATTATTTTTTCGTAAATTATTTAATTGAAAAATTGAAACTTAAGGTCCTTCGTAGTGTAGTAGACAAACATTTAGCTTAATCTAGGGATTGTGTGCTTTAATTACGTAAGGACCATAAATACTGGAGTTCGGTTCGAAATGAAAGAAAAATGTAAAGTTTCGGGACGATATTTCTTTCGGAACAAATATGTGGGAAACGTTCCGAAAGATTATGCCAAACCAAAAAGATTAAATTCGAGTAAAAATAAAGTGCTTCTAAAACAATCGTGTCACTTTTTGAAGCTTTTCTTATTTTTATTTGTCCATTTAAGTTTATGCCACAGAATCGGAGGAAAACTTTTGGAAAAGTCAATAAAACGAAACTTTAAATAACGTGAGTTTTGGCCTTTAAGTAATTGGACCTAAGTAATTGTAACTCAGTTTTTTTAATTCTTCAGTCTTATAAAAATATCTATTAGTCATTGAATCTTTTCCATCCAAACTGTTAAATAGATTTTTCCTTCAATTCTTCAATTCAAACAGAATCACTAATATACGAATAATTGTATTAGAAGTTGGTACCTAAAAAGGTTCAACAAATCAAGTTAATATTTTAACAAAATAAACATAGCTAAATATATTAATAATTTTCTAAAATTTTGTCCACAACTGAAGAACACCTACATATTTATGTATCATTTTATTTATGTCAATGTATATATATATATTTTTGTAGTTAGATACTTTTTTTTTTAAACCTAAAGACAGAATATTTAATATAAATTTGTCATTTATAACCATAATATGGAAGAAATATATCTTGTATATCAGTAAAAGTGGAAAAAGAATCCTGTATAATGTTCTTAAGAAGAAGAAAAACAACAAATTTTCCAAAAATATATATTATATTTATTTTATAATAATATAATAAATTTTTAATATTGTAGGAAAATTTAATCTATATAATACGATTAAAGAGTTAAAGAAAATCTTTTATTAAAATATACATATCTCTTCTTTTGGTTTTGCATACTTTTAGGATATATATAAATCAGATCTATAAACTTAATTAATTTTCTCAGGTTTGTTTATGGAGTTTAAAATGTAGTTGTAAATATTTAATTGATTTTTGTTTTAAATAGATTTTATTTAATATATTTTAACTGAAATTTATTTATAAAATTTGAAGATATTTTAATTAAGATTTGTTATGTCTACATAATATATAAACGAATTTTAGAAATATATAATAATTGATTTAAAAACCTGGTTTTTTAGGAGTCTGATAAGTTTCTTTTCAGTAAGGAATTAATTTTTCCAAACTATTTTAATTAGAATTTCTTGATATAAGCAGGGAAAATCTATTTTGCAATATTTGAAAATATTGAGAAATATGGTATTAAGATATTTATATGGTATATTATTAAATTTTAAATTTCCACTATTCTTAATTTTTAAAAACTTGTTGAACTCTTTTGATTACTAAATATAGTCTATTAAAACTTGGAAAACTGTTTTCAGATTCTATTTAATAAAAACTTACTCTTTTTTAGTTGATAGTAGAACTAAATTTTCCTTTGATTTCATTCAAAATAAATTTAGATAAATAAATTAATATTAATTATTAACTGAATTCTGAAATATGTTCAGAACATTGAATTACATCAGGAAAACCACTAAATTAGCTTAAAATTTAATAATAAAGAAATGTTAAACACAATTCGTGATTGGTAAAAAGTCTTTCAACTTTTTAATTCAGAACTAAAATAACTAAGAAACAACCTAACCACAGTCTTTTAATTAATTATACTAAAAATACATACAAATTATACAGCAACTACGAAACTTGTTTCATTTTATCAAAATAACTTTATGATAGTTTTTTTAATTATTTAATGTACAGCGTGAATCTTTCAGAACAATTAAACCACAAACAATTAATTAAATTCTGTTTTTTTATTTTTAAAATATGCTTCAGTGAAAATAAAAATTTAAAATACCAAAAATTAATTACAACATTTTGAGATAACCTTTAATTAAATCAAAATTGTTATATATGTATAAACCAGCTTTAAATTTAAATAATTTAAAATATGTATAGTAATTTGTTTGTGTAATTATTTTTTGTAACTTGTAATTAATTGTATCTTTTGTTTCTTTTTAATTATTTGTATGATTTATTTTTTTGTGGATTTTGGTATCTTGAGATATTTTTGTTAAAATGTACCTAGTATTATGTAAATGATGTAGTACTCAATATTTAATTCCTATAAGACATTGGTAAGCAATTGGTAGATATTTGATATTAGACCAGTTGTAAATAAGAAATCTTTGAAATCTTAGACAAATTTTTCGGAAGATAAAAAAAAAATTAAAAAAGGTTCGTAAAGACGAAAAAATAAAAGAAATGTTAACAAAACTAAAAACTATAGTAAGAAAACTATTAACTTCGATATCCGGTAGAGAATTTAGAATGAAAGGGGAGTTTCTGAAGAGTTTGCTGTAACTGCCCAGGACCTAAAGACTTTATATCCAAGATACATGGTATTGCCATAATTTAAAAAATACATATTGTTAATGGCGTATATTATCCTTTAAGAAGAAAAGGACATCTAAAAGTAATTTGTATATAAACCGTCTTTGCTGGCAGTCTATTAATATTTTCATAATGGCAGCATCTACCGTTATAAAGAAAACGTTAGTATCTTCAGCTCGTTATCTTAATTATTCGTACAATTGAAAATATAAATATTTCACCGAACGCCAGATAAAATAGTTGTTTTGGTCATTTGCTTCAGGAATAAAACAAATTCAAGAAGAGCCCAGAATTTATCCAGAAAGGACTAACTACTAAGAATAAAATAAACTTTGAGTTTTATATCAAATAATTCAATAGCAGGAGAACCGAATCATGTAATTGAAAAACAAGAACTGGTACCATATTGCACCAATTATTTATCACAAAAATTCAAGAATTTTAAGAAATTTAAATTATAGTGAAAGAATTAAAATTATTTGCTTGCAACCTTCCTCGTTCTTTAAAGTGCGTTGACACATTAAAGAATACAATATGTTTTATGATTTCATTCATTCTAATATTAATTTTAGTTTTATTTAATTAAAATAATTAATTAATATGCAAATTAATTGGTTAAAATATTAGCCAAAAAGAAAATTTAAAATAATTAAATTATGTTTAACTAATTAAATATCTCACCTCAGAACAATGAAATAGTGGACTTTTACATAATGAAATTATTGACATATTTTGTGGTCGATTTAACCATATTATACAAATTTCGGTTTGACTTATCCAACTGGCACTTGTAAAATAATGATCTCTGTAATTTTAATTGAAAATAAAATATGATAAGAAAGTATAATTAATTAAAATTATTAAAAATAATAATTAAATACATTTAAAATTTAATTAAAAGAATTAGGTAAAATAATTAATTAAAATTACAAAATATTGAACTTACGAATTAATTAAAGATAATGGTGGACGTACATGTTTTGTAACAATATTCTTTGGATTTGCTAAATCTGCAACTTTTAATGTTACTTTTGGATTTTCTGTTCCTGGTTTTGGATATCTATAATGAAAATAATTGAAATTTTAATCAAGTTATTAAATTAAAGCTTAAAACTTAATTAAGTATTAGCAGAGCTGGCGTTTTTAAGTACTTACCAGTACTGTTACGGGGAAAATATTCAATAAAATTTAATTAGTGTTACAGGTACTTGCAAAAATGGTATTCTGATAGTACTGGTAGTTCTAGTAAGTACTTGTAGTACAAGTAAATACTGGTAATATACTTGTATGGTACTGGTAAGTACTGGTAGCACTTGTAAGTATCGGGAATGTAATTTTATGGTACTGGTAAGTACTGGTAGAACTGGTAAATAGTGATAATGTACTTGTATGGTACTGGTAAGTACTAGTAGTACTGGTAAGTAATGATAAGTACTGGTAAATACTAGTAATGTAATTGTATCGTTCTGGTAAGTACTGGTAGTACTGGTAAATTTCGGTAATGTACTTGTGTAGTACTGGTAAGAACTGGTAATGTAATTGTATTGTACTGGTGAGTATTAATATTGTACTAGTTGTAAGGACTGCTAGTACTCTGGTAAGTACTGGTACAGTAATGGAAGTATCAAGTACCAGTGTTTTTTTGAAGTACAAGTAAAGTACTTCAATTTTACTGCAATTTTACTGATTAATAGGACTGATACCTATTTGATCACTCAAGTATCAAAGTACTGAAATTTCGCCAGCTCTGAGTATTTAAAATAGAAACAATATTCATTTTAAATCTTCAAATTAAAAATAAAAATTAACTAAAGTTTGTAAAATATCAAATGTTTCTGATTGGTTTAAAACAAACTTAAGGTAATACAACCCAACGCCCTAACGCTTAACTAAATAAGAATATTTGAAATAAAAACATAATATATATAATGAATTTTTAAATCTCTTATTGCAAAAGCGTCAATATATATATTGACCCAGAGTATTTAATATTTATTTGAAACATACAAGATATTTAACTTTTTATTTAACACCAAAAAAAAACTCATCAAATTTTTATAAAAAAAAATGTTAAAAAGTTTAAGATGCATAATATTCGTTTTTCTAAAACTTTAATAGCATATTTGATTCCTTTTACTTTCTGAACTATGCAATTTTACAACATTTTAAACTCTTTACTATTTAAATTTGTCTTTTTCTTGTATTTTGGGTTTTTATTTTTTTTTTTGGAAAATTTAAAATTTAAAATTACATTCTGTTTATGTGTTTTCATTCTGGTTAAAAAAAGATACTTTTGAAAAGCAGTCTGGAGGATTGCATAATATATTAAATTGATGCAATAGAAGTGAAAACTGAATTTAAAATAGAAATTTGCAATATAATAATGAGTAGTATATATTAGGAGTTGTACTAGTATTTTGAGAATTGTTTGATATTGAAAGTTGTTAACAGCAACAAAATAGTTATTTACTTCAACATAAAACTGATGTAAAAAGTTTGTATTGAAAGTTAAAAAACATGATTGTAACATTGCAATAGCTATGATGTTTTTCATAGTTTTAGTGATTCAGAAACAGGATCTAAGAATTAGGGCAAATGAACTCATAAAGTAGAAAATATTAAAATGTTTTAATTGTAATAGTTTTTTGAACTTAGAGACTTTAACTATATTAAGTGTCTGAGTCCAAAAATTGGAAGAAGATTTAAACATTTTAAAACGTGTGCATGATAAGAAAGTCAATGGATGTTTCGAGAGATGGTATGAAATTTCTGGAATTCATTAACACGAAAATACTCTCCATCTGCAATCTACTTTAAATATATAAAATTTGAATTGGTCCTAGATTAGAATAAATAAGTCTCATATATTTGTTGAAGCCCACGGTATTTTTTTTTCTAATATCTGGATAAAATACAAAGAACTTCTCACAAAATTTAAAGTTTCTAGCTTAAGTCGTTCAGAAGATGTGAGGGAAAAAATTTGAAAATATTGAGTTTCCCATTACGGTAAATTAAAGTTTCGTATAGCAGCCTTATATATTTGTATTACAACAATTTATTAAAGCTTATAATAACAGCACTTTATTACAGAACTCTTTTTATAATAGTTTAAATAAAATTCCCTTCCTCTCCCCCCCGAGCCTTGGGGGCTATAGCTCCGTAACGAGTTTGGCTCCAGAAAAAAAATTGTTGAATAAAATTTATAATTTGCGATGTCAGTTCGTAATTAAAATTTCTTTTATTATAAAATTACTTTTACTTTACACAATTTCACATACTTTATATGCTTCAAGCGCTGCAGTGGTCACTTTTGTAAAACCAAACCTGTTAACAATACTATTGTGATATTTCAACATTCGCATTATCAGATAATTTACATTTTCCGATGACCTTTGATGGCACCTCCTTATAAGAAAAAAATGATATTAAGTCTATGAACTGATAAGTCTATCTAACTACTTGGAAATATAGTGTGTGAATTTCCTAAAACTGGGGCTATTAACCGAATATATTAGAATTTCCATAAAATCTTATACAGAAAGCCAATTTAATTTTTGCATAATCCTTTTTGCATAATTTTTATTGGTATTAGTATGAATGTCCTGGTTTAAGTCCGGAAAGCAATTTGCAACAAAATAAAACTAAAATAAAAAAAGGACAATATTCACAAAAAATTACAAAACATATATACTCGTATATATTCTAAGGATACGAAAGGACATTTAAAAAAAAATTGAAATTTTTTTTCTATTTCTGTTAAAAAGGATTTTATTTAAAAGGAAGTTTTGAATATTGTAACAGTAAGATGTAAATATCGAATATGGTAAATGGTAAATATCCAGGATACAAATTTTTTATACTGAAAAGTAAACAAAACTCAGTGTAAAGGAAAATGTCCTTAAGAAAGAGAAATAATACTATAATTTTTCAGTGTAAGTTTGTTTAAAATATTAATATGGAAATTTTACAATTGCATGAAGTTTTGTAAAAAATTAAATTTTCAGAAACAAACTTCAGTCTAAAAGATTCAGAGGAATGACATAAGAATCAATTTAAGTTGAAACTAGAAACTAAGTTATGAGAATTGTGGACTAAGCGCATCTAAGCGAAGGGTTTTCTTAACTGAAGCTGTTATTTATATAAGATGAACTGTTATTTAATAGTGTCCTTTTTAAAATATATCTATTTCAATTCTTTAAATTCGTTTTGCATAGCAACTAGTTTTTTAACTCAATTAAATTCTTACATATCTTATGATACACATGAATTAAGACTTTTTTCTATTACAATCTTTACCTTTTTTATTAAATTAAAAAAATAAGAAAATGCTTTTTGCATATTTTTTTTTCATAAGTGCAAAACTAAAATTTACACAATTATGTGTGTACATATGTGCACAAAAGATTATGGTGTATTAAATATAAAAAATGAGATTGTAAGGATAATAGGCTTCCATCATTTAACAATGTGACTTTTACTTATAGAACAAAGAAACCAATAGAATAAATTTTACATTTATAAAAGGTATTAAGCCGAAAGGATTTTTTAATAAGTAAAATTGTTAATTTTATATGTAAAAATACGCACATGTTTGGAAACATATATATGCACATGTTTAGTAATATTGTAAAATACATATGTAAGTTAATAATTTTTATGATTGTTACTTTTTTAAAATTAGTGTCCGATACGGCATTATTTCCATATATATCTACTTTGCTAAATTGTTGAATTAAAATTTTCAGTGTTGGTATCAAATATTAAAAATTGACATTTATGCCTTATAGTACTTCTTTTATTAAAATCCTGTTTTTCCAAATCCTATTTTTTTAAAATGGTTGAATATTGAACAAAAAAGTTTAATTTGAATGTAAAAAGGGTTTAATCTTTAATTAATTTAATTAAAATCCTCTTTTTAAAATCCTGTTTTTCCAAAACTATTTTTTTTAAATGGTTGAATATTCCAAAAAATAAGTTTAATTTGAATGAAAAATGGTTTAATCTGATTCAGATTCTAGCATATACATATATATATAAATGTTCAGTAAAATATGTATAGCTTTGATAACTCTGAAACAGTGTTTTGAAAATCAGGATTTAAAAAAATAGGATTTAAAAAAAATAGGATTTAAAAAAAACAGGATTTCATAAACGGGACTTGATAAAACAGGTTTGGAATAAACCAGCTTCGATACGCTCCCCAATAGATAATATAAAATTGGTGCGCAAAATTAAAATTATTATTTCCTGTTATATTTGATAAAAATTAATCATATTTTAAAATTTTGGTTTTTAATCAGGTCCTTAATTATATTTTTCATCTAAATTATTTTATTATTATTATGAATTTACTCCATTAATTAAAATAAATTACTAATTAAATAAAAATGAAATTAAAGTGCATATAGGATTTAATAACGAAACTTTAGAATTTATAACACAAAAAAAGATATAGATGTACATATTTTCTTTTTGTAATAATGATTAATTATTGCACATTTGAAATTAAATTCAAAATATAAATTTAATTTTTTTTGTAAAAATTGTTATTAAAAATAGTTATTTTTGCATTTAAAATTTTATCCGAAGAGTCAAAAAACTATAAAAAGCTGTCATATTTTAATTAAATATGATCCGATCTCAGTGAAAGTGAAAAAAACTTTTCTGGGTTTTCCACTCGACTCAGCTACCATTTGCCATTGCGTTTAAATTCTAGGCTTAATCAATAACTAAAAATTACTTGTATCCTTAAAGTTGAACAGTTAGCGCTTCAAAAAATAGGATTTGTTCGACTCATATTATGTATGTTATTATATGTTATTATAGACAAACATAAGACATAAACATTTTCAAATCCTAAAGTTGCAAAAAATATATCTTATAAGTTAAAATTATTAATTTTCCAGGAATAGAAATTTTCCTTTAAAATTAATTCTGCTTAAATTCTAAAGCAAAATTCTGGTGAAATTAAAAACACATAGTTTTTTAAATAACATATGTATTACATTACTTAAAATATAATCGTTAAAGTGCACTTATTTTACTAAAATTTTTAGATAAATTTCAATGGAAAATTTTAATTGGAAAACTTAACATTAATCCAATCAAACATACTACATACTGTTGTATTTTATAAAAATTTATATAATTTCTAACAACTATAACAGTCTTCTAGAGTAATTATCCTAACTATACTTAAACAAAATGATATCCAAATCAAGTTTTACATTAAAACGACTTTAAAAACTGTTTAAAAGATTTTCATGCATTCTTAAATGAAAATTCAACCTATAAAATATTGATTTGTTGTAAAAAATTGGCTTTATTTGAATGTTAATTAATTAATAAACATGATGTTTAAGTCTGAGCTTAATAAAAATCTTTAACCATTTCTAATATATAGAAAACAATAGAATCAAAGTACAAAAGACTATAGGAAAAACTTATACCGGAAGTAAAATAAAATTCTATCTAATTTTAAAGAATATGCACATGAATGAACATTAATGAATATTTTTATACCTTTATTAGATGTTAACTAACATCTTATATTTTAAATTTTCCAAAAATTTTCTAATTTAATAACCGGAAAATATTATAAATTATTAAAAAAATTTCAAGAAAAGTTTTTAGTATATTTTAGATGTACTTCCGGTATAAAAAAAAAATCTTTTTTTTTGAAGTTTATGAATTTTTCAAAACTTTTCAAAGAAAAATAAAAACTTTATATAATTTAAGAACTTGAAAGTTTTTTTATTTTTAAAAAAAAAAAAAAATTGAATTAAAATAAAAAAATAAGTAAAAACAAATACTCCATAATTCATGAAGGGTCCTTTTTTAAAAAAAAACATTTCCAAATTAAATTAAAAACTTTTTAATAAATATTTTTTAAAAAGTTCTTGCTTTTGTTTCAAACTGACAAATTTTGATTGAATAATAATGCAATCATAAAAATGTTCAAGTGCACTTTTTTAATTTTTAATTTTTTGTTCTAGTTTTTTTTTTGTAGCCATTTTTATTTACCACATCCATTAAAAAAAAAAATTTTACAATTTTACATTTATATTGGTGATTAAATTACAAATATTACTTAACCATTATAAAACAAAAAATGGAAAAAATAAATACACTTGTATATTGAATTCACAATCTATTTTGTTATACTTATTGTGAATTGATTCATTCATATAATGGAGTCCTTTTTACAATTTTGGTTTCAATTACAATCAATGCAATCGCATATAGTTGGTATGGAATTAAAGCAATTTAAAATATAGTATCCATGTATAGTGTATGTATATGTGTGAGTTTATAGTATTTTTAAGAAATTGATGCGTTATTTTTTTTTTTTTTAATAAAAGCACTTAAGTGATATTTAAGATGAATTGTATAATATTAAATGTCTAATGTATCAGAAAAACTATATTTTTAAGCTCTTAAAAAAAAAAGAGTTATTTAATGAAATCTCAAAATAAGATATTTAATTTATTTAAGACAATCAGTCTTTAATAAAAATAAATCAAATGGTTTTTCGAACTTTGGCGCCGGAAAAAGTAATGCAAAACTTATTTTATAACTTTTATACTTAGACTATTAGTATTTTATCTAAGCTTATCTTCAAACTTATGATATGAATTCCTTATTGATTCCAAACCAAATTCATGCCCCGTTGGTGATTGCGATAGTTAAAACTCGAGTTTTCTTGTAAAGTCTGTTTATTTGATATGTGAGCCCCAATAGTTTGGATATCTTTTTAAAAATTCACCAATCTCTTCGTCCAATTTGGCTCATCTGCGAAGTCGTTTTTCTTTTGGCATTTATACTAAATTTCATTAAAATCGGTTGGGATTTTGACAAACTATTAGATCTTGATATTCCTAAAACTCCTACAATCTCTAAACCTCATGATACTAATTTAGAGTAGCTGTAGGTTTTCTAAATTAGAATTTAGAAAAGCTACAGCTACTCTTCATAGATATATCTAACAATTGTCTGTGTACCTTATTTGAATCCAATCCAACAATTAACACTTGGAATTTCTTGAAAAGTCTGGTGTTTTCGTATTGGATCTTCCTGATCCTGTTGTCTGATTGGGAATTAATCTTCGGAATGAATCTTATTATTGATGAACAAAGTAATCACACAAATTTCAGAAAAACTTGATTGAAATTTACGCGAGCTATCGTTCTCGCAGACACACAGACCAATACACAAAAAAAATTAAGGATTTACGTGGTTCTGGAAAAATTGAACAACTCTTGCTAAGACGGAAGAAATTTAATTTGAGTTTTCACAGAGGATATTATAATCATTTCTTCTATAGTACTGATATTGAAGAAAAGTTAAAATTAGATAAACTGCTTTAAAAATTGCAGAACTTTCTTCTATAAAAATCAAAATCATTAATTGCATGCATAGCTTAATCTTTGAATGATTTGGTTATCACTGTTAATACTTCCCACAGTCCCTCGTGTAATCAGAAAATCTGATATTTTTTTAAAAACTTTTAAAATTCCAGTATCAGGACCAGAGTACTGTTCAATTAGTTCTGTTGTGACAGTATAAATTTTCAATATAATTAATTTAATATCTGGTTCCCCAATGGAGTTTTTCCAAAAAAAGAAATTGCCCCCAATTTATTTTTGTATTAACCGTATATATATATGTATGTATGTATATATAAATTAAGTTCAATTATCTTGAAAATAAATAATATTTCAAGAGATATTATTTTTATTTTTACCTTACATTTCATTTGTAATTGAACTTCCCACTTATTTTGCAATATGATTACGATGGATTAAAAAATATTTTAATTTTTGCCTAAAGTTATGCAAATTTTTTTTTTTTTTTTATTTATTATCCTTTCGATCCAATTTATTTGTATCTTAACAAAAGTTATAAAAAAAGCGAAAAAGAGAAATTATATCTAATCCGCCTACTTAAAAAAACAGATTCCGCCTACATTTTTAGTTATAATACAATTGGTAAATATTAAATTTTAATTTTTTTTTTTATTTATAAATATTTTTTTTGAAATTATTCTAAATTCTAAATTTACTGGACTTCGATTTCAGCTGTCAAGCGATCAAGTTTATTATTCTTTGTGAAAATTAAAAAAATTAAAAATAAAATATTATAAAATCAAAAATTAAAAAATATTTAAGATTAAAAATCTTATTAAAAAATCTAACAAAAAAAAAAAAAAAAACTTTAATAAAAAAATTAATTTTTTTAAAATAAAGAAGTGGTATAATTACAGATTGCATCCTATCAAGGATAGCAATCATGCCATCGAAAAAAAAAAAAAATTTATTAAAAGAGACAATAAATGTCAGATTTAAAGAAATCCTAGAGAAAAGTGAAAATAAAGACCAACAAAAAGCTAAAAGCGGTGCAAGCCAAATAGAGAATTTGGTTGAATATTTAATAAAAGAAAACAATGAATTACGACAAGCCTTAAAAAAGTTTGTCCCCTCAACATCATCCAGTTCACCAAGAGACGAGTCGAACTATTACAGTTCTTTAATGGACCTTACCGATGAATACAGCGAAACAGAAGAAGATAATAACGAACAAGCGGAGCCAAAAATTGTTGAAATTGACGAGGAGGATACATTTGACGTCCTTAACCTCAAAAAAACACCAACAAAAAAAAGCGAAAAAGAAAAACGACCATCAACTATTAATGTCCTGCGCGGAAAAGGTGAAAAAATGCCACCAATAAATATGTTTAATACCAGAGTTGACAGGCTAAAATGTCTTATCAAGAATAAATTAGGTATAAAAAATTTCGCAATAAAAGAACACAATGAAAAGCATTCATCGTTGTACACATACGATATGGAAGACTTTAAAAAAGCTCGTGCATTGCTAGAAGAAGGTAAAATTGACCATTTTACATTCACACCTAAAACGGAAAAAAAGAAAACCTTAATCCTAAAAGGTTTAAATAGTATGTACTCACCAGAGGAAGTTCTTCATTTCTTAAAAGAACATGAAACAACAAACATAAAATTTGAAAAGGTTACACGATTAACCACCAAATATTCCATTAACAACGGAATAACTCTTCCACATTATATCGTTCAAGCTTCAGCTGATAGCTTGACAAATGATATTATGAAAATGAATGTGCTGGACTACCAAATAGTAAGATGGGAAAAACTAATAAAATCCCACAACTTACAATGCACAAAATGTCAACGCTTCTCGCATTCAGCTGCTAATTGTTATATGCAGTTGAGATGTGTAAAATGTGGCAATAATCACAGGCCGGAACAATGCTCAATTACTGCAGAAGATCCAAGAGATAAATTATACTGCACCTTGTGTGGGAACCATGGGCACCCGGCATCATACACCAAATGCCCAGTTTATATTAAAAAAATGGAGCTTCGCCAAAAAATTAAAGATAATTCAAAACAAAAAATTGTAAGTAAGCACTTTAATTCAAATTTTATTGATAAAAATATTTCATTCTCAAATATTGTAAAAAATAGCACAAAACAAAATAATTCTAACCTTAAAAATAACAATAATAATTCTAGTAATATAAACTCAAATTTAAACACCAATAATAGCAATGATAATATTTTAATTGAAATAAAAAATATTTTAATTAATATGCAAAATGAAGCTATTACACTAAAAAAACAAATTAATCAAAATTCTAACAATATTAAAATTTGTATGGAATCATTAAAAATTAAACACTAGTTTATAAATGAATTTTAACAATACTAAATTAAAAATAATATCCATAAACGTCAATTCACTAATCTCCAACAATAAAAAGCTTTCTTTTATGCACTTTGTAGAGTTCAATAAACCTGACATAATTTGCATGAGCGAGACAAAATTAAAACCAAATAACCATATGGCATTGGATAATTATGACATAACTAGAAATGATAGAAATATCGATATTGATGGTGGCGGTGTTGCCATATGCATTAAAAAATGTTTCCAATTTGATATTGTAAATAATCGCATTTTCGATAGTTTTCAATGTATCGAACCATGCATTATATCATTACAATTAAAACAAAGAAAAAAATTATTTATAATTTCTATTTATGCATCAAATAGAAATTCAAATAGTTTTTTAACAGAATTAGAAAAAATATTCGAAATTTTAAATCTTTCGAATCTCAATAATTTCTATATATTAACTGGCGATTTTAATGCCAAACATACTTCTTGGTTAAACTGTGTTAACAATACTCGAGGCAATCAATTATACAAATGGTTACAAGACAACAAAATTTTATACAAGAGTAACTTACTCTTAACCGATGCACCAACACTACCACGTGCAAATTCTTATATTGATTTAGTGATAACAGATATTAGAATAAAAATTTGTTTTGAAACAAATCAAAACAAACTCACCACTCTCCCATACGATAGTGACCATAATGCCATTCAAATTCCAATGTCACTAAAAAATGAAGAGCTTTTATTGCAACTGTCACCAAGTCATAGTAATAAATTCATATTTTCAAAAGTAAACTGGGGCAAATTTCAAACTAAATTAAATTCTAACTATTTTTCCAAATACAACTCCAACAATTGCAATAAAATTTTCGATAACTGCAATTTGTCTAACCAAAATGTAGATTATCATCTTTTACAGCTAAACGAAATAATTCTTAAAACTATGGATGAAGTTATACCAAAAATTAAAAATCAAAATAATTTAAAAAAATTCTACTCAGTTAAGCTAAAAATTCTTTTAAACAAAAAACACAGCCTCATGAACGATATACATAAGATCAAAAAACAAAGATTAAACTTTTCTAATCAACAAATACAACTGCTCAAAAGCCTCCTAAATAACATCAATACATTAATTAAACAACAAATTAAAATAGAAATTAATAAATACTGGCAACTTCGTCTCCAAAAAATAACTCCAACAAATAGTTCAAACATGTTCCCTGAAATAAATAAAATATTCCGCAAAAACAAATACAATCAGATTTCAAAATTACACATAGACCAAAATGATATAACTTTACTCTCTCAAAATAACATAGACTTCAACAAATTAAATAAAACCACCACAAATAAATTTATAGTAGAAGATCAATCACAAATTTACAATGTACTTGGCACATACATTGAAAACACTCACAAAATCAATATACCTACAAATAACAGAATACATAACCAAATCATAAATAAAATAACACAATTCAATAACTCTCAAACATTAAATTTCAACTCAACTCTGAGTAATTTCTCCAACACAAACAAATCATCTGAGCAAAGTGGTGAAAATAGCGAATTCACGAACCAGTCAGAGCTTTCTTTAAAGTTTAAAGCTTTAAAAAATAAAGTTTCTTCTGGTATCGATAAAATCCCAAACATAGTTTTAAAAAATTTAAGTGGTGTAATTATTTCGAAATATGTTATCCTATTCAATAATGCAATAAATAATTCGTATTTTCCGCATATTTGGAAAACATCGAAAACGATATTGCTAAAAAAACCTGGCAAAGATCCAACCAATCCCAGCAATTATCGACCGATAAGTTTACTGCCAAACATTAGTAAAGTATTTGAAACCTTAATAAACGACAAAATTTCAAATTATGCAAAGTCAATCAATCTTATTCCAGAAAATCAGTTTGGGTTTAGGCACAAACATGGTACTGTTAATACTATAACCAAATTAACCTCAGATATCTGCTGGTTCATAAACAAGAAATACGGCATTGGTGCCTGTCTGATTGACTTTGAAAAGGCTTTTAATTCAGTTTGGTTGGATGGATTAATCTATAAACTAATAAAATATAAGTTCCCGCCACGCTTAATTATACTGATTAAAAATATGTTATATAACAACAAATTTTTAGTATATAGCAAAAATAACGAGTCTGACAAATCATTCCTAATTGAAAACGGTCTTCAGCAAGGTATTGTTAATGCACCTATCCTTTTTACTATATATACAGCAGATCTTTTATTCTTGCTAGAACGAGTAAAAGGAAATAACTACGCCCTGGCATTCGCAGATGATATTATAATATACTCTGCGAATGACACTGTAAATAGCATACAATATAATGTACAAAAAATGTTTAATATTGTGCAGGATTATTGCAAGATATGGATATTAAAAATGAACTTTAACAAATGTGAAACCATATTATTCCGTAATACGGTTGACAAAACTAGTTCAGACATTAGAAAAAATTGGAAACAATTTAAAATTAAATCGCCTATGTCAACTCTCGCAAACAAAAAATTCGTTAAATATCTTGGAGTTCAGTTACATCGAAACTTAAACTTCATAGATCATGTAAAATACTCAATAGATAAAGGCAATAAATCCTTTATGGCAGCTAAAAAACTCTTTTACAACAAAAATATTAGCAATAGAGTTAAAATAATATGCTACCAGACATTAATTAGGCCAAATCTTGTCTATGGGGTACCAATATGGTACAACATTAGTGCAAGCTTAATGGAAAAAATACGTAAATTCGAAAGAAAGTGCATAAGAGTTTGTATTAATAAACATAGAAAGCCTGAGTCCGAATACAAGCATTTTTATTCTAATAAATATTTGTACAAGGAAGCCAAAATCATGAGAATAGATAATTTTATGATAAAATTAATCAGAAGTCATTTTGATAGAGCATTAAAAACTCCAGAAAATGGTTTAATATCACATATATTTTACCACAATGAGGAGTACATTAAGAAGACCTTGCTCACGGGTTTTATAGCTCCTGAGCACTTCATCTTCTTAGACAAATATAGATACACTCAAAACCAAGATCATGTCCCTATACTATTTCATTATAGTAGACGGGCTACATGCAAAACAATCGAGTATATCCCAGGCAATATTAACGGAGATAATTTAAGATACGAAATGTCCATACCAGATAAAGATAAAGTTATAAATAAAGATTATTGGTGGTTAAATACATCTTAATATAATTTCTAAAAGCATTTGTGCTATTTTTAGTCAATAAGTTAGTTTAGATAAATTTAAGTTTAGGTTAAGTTAGGTTAAGTTAGTTAAGTTTTAAAAAAAAAAAATATTAAACATTGCTTTTTTTAAATTTTACAATGATATTTATATAAGATTATACTACAATAGTTTTGTACTTTAAAAGAGAAATAATTTTACTTACTATATATTAAATTTAACATAAAAAAATTCAAATATTTTTAAATGTTAAAAATAAAAGAGTTATACCTTGTTTGTTAACTTTGTTTTGTAGGTTAAGATATTCATATGTAAAATTATAACAAAATAAAAGTTTATTTAAAAAAAAAAAAAAATCTAAATTTACTTTTATCAGTCTTGTATAATTTTTTATTTGCATTACATCATATATATATATATATATATATAATATATATATATTTATAATACATATATAAATTTAATATTTATTACTTTGATATGGTATTGTTCCATTAATTTTCGAAATGTAAAAAACATGTCAGAACATTCTATTTTTGTGTTTTAAATTTTTTTATTTTTATTTTTTTGAGTTTTATTTTTAAATTTTTTCTTAAAAGAACGAGTTTTTTAAAGGTTTATCTTGTTTTCTAGTAATAATAACGATTTTTTACTGTTATTTTTAAGAAAAAATGTAAAAAAAAGGATACATTTTAATTTACTTTATTTTAAGTAATATCTTTAGTGATTTGTAAGACTAGTTTTTATTATGCCGCCTTATAATACTTCATTACATTAGATGTAATAATTTACAATAATTTATTAACATTTTTTTGTGCGGTGGAGTGAAATAAGACCCAAAGAAATAAGTTCACTGTTTTTTTTCATAATTATTAAGAAATAATAGCTTGGGATCTGTTTTGTCATTTCCCAATAAAGTGCTTTGCCTCGATGTGCTATTTTTTTTCCAAATTAATATACGACTATTTGAGAATTAAAACCGCGGGCTGTAACTGTCATTCCAACTGTATCAAAAGAATTCAATAATTAATTAATTTCTATAGAAGACGCTTAATTATGACATAAGTTATTGTGAATCATTTTATAAATTTATTTGACATCGTGTACCATATAAAACACAACTTTATGAAATTCTTGTATTTTTATAATGTTTTTCAAGTTAATTATAATCTACTTATAACCAAACTAAGATAATAAATTGCTGACGTCATAATTCTCGAAATATTAATAATAATAATATTTTTTGCAAGCAATGTACCTATACTTAAACTGAGAATTATTAGTTTGAATATAAATATTAATATAAATCATTTCTTGGAATATACAATTGGGGTAATATACTTCTTTTTTCAATTCGAGCTGGTAACCCAATTGGATTGGTATTTAACTGGAAAATTTTTATGAAAAAGTAAAAATTTCCTTTAAAATTTAATCTTTTAAATCAAATCTTAATATTTTTGTACTAGCGAAATGAGACATAGCTGGAAATTGAAAAATATATGTATTTTTGTTTAGCGAAGGCCTTCTGAGTTAGCGACCGTCCGTATGCCGTATAACTTTAAAAATTATAAATGCTATTTTGATGAAATTTCAACAGAACAGCAGGGACAAATAGACGAAATCAAACCATGGGTGCGGAAGTTTCAAGCTTTTGATCAAACTAAGGCCAAACAAGAATATCTCTGAAACCTTCAAATTTGGTGCAGGTGCATTTTTTTCTATTCTCTTGTATTTATGAAATTTGGGATCAATTGGAGTGGTGGTTCGGGTGTCCCTTAGGGTGCTTTTATCTTGGAGCTGCGATAAGTGATAAGAACGTCGATAGAGCATAGCGTAATAAAAACTATACACATGATTTAAATAGAGGTGTTTATATTGGAGCATCGCTTGAATCATCGATAAACAATATAAATTATCTAAACTATACTCTTATCGACGCTCTTATCACTTAACGCAGCTCCAGCATAAATGCATCCTAACTTACATTTCTCCCAAGACTTAAAAGCATACCTTCGAAATTAATTAATATAGAAAAACTGAAATAAAAAACTGTTGCGAGTCTTACTTTTTTTAATTATCTATGAAAAAACCCCCTTTGGTATCTTTACTTTAAACTATTAACTTAAAGTTTTTATTTCGCAGGGTCTTAATCCCCTAGACCATTTTTCATATAACAAACAAATTAAATGATTCTATTCTCTCATTTACTAGAAATTTAAAGGATATTGAAATATTCCAAGAAAAATTTTCATTATTGTTATTGTGGTTTACTGTAAATAATTCTTAAAAGATTATAAGACTTTAACAATTTCAACTGATTTATTAAAAAGAATATTTTCTTTTATATAAAAAAAGAAAAACGATTTCATTTTTGCGTAAGCGTAAAACAAAACGGTTTTATTTAAGCTTTGTTGATTTTTAAGTGAATTCTTAAAGGATTAAAACAAAACAGATTCCTTTTTACATCTGAAAAAGCTTTTAAAAAAATAGGAAAAACAATTTTTTCGAAGTGAAAACCGTTTCATGCTCCTACTTAGATTATTGTTTTTAAATTTACGCATTTTGCGTCACCTAAAAACAGGATAAAAGAAAAATTGTTTTATAGTTTGGCCGTACTTAATTTTATCGTTTTTGAAATTCGTATAAAATTCAATCGTAAATGCGTACGTTCTGTTAGTTTCACAATACACTTGATTTTTTTAAGACCATGTCATTGTAATAAAAAAAATGCTGTAAAAGATAAATTTAACTATTTAGTCATTATTTTGTTATTATTTTGTTTTTTCTTTTGTTATAAACGTTTTAACTATATAAAGTGTGAAATTAAAATTGAATTTAAAGTCAAATAACAAACGAGGAAAAGTGTAGTAGAGTAGGCTGTGTCAAATCTGTGATGCCTGTATGACCGGAATAACTTATTAGACTTTCAGTTATTAACAAAAAAAAATTTAAGTTGAAAGGAAGCTTTTTAAACCTCTTCCAGTACATCGACTATATTTTACTCAGAAGTGGGCTATTAAATTTAAGTACTACTGATATAGAGTAATGCTCATATAAATAAAGAAGTTGTGTAGAAACTACTCGAACCCGTGGAGCAAACTAACTGGAATTCAATAGAATTGCCGACTAAATGGATTTGTGAAAATTTCGATTCTGAACCGATCCATAACTTTGAGTCTATATCTATTCCTTTTCCCCCTCTGTGTTACAATTTAGTATACGCTTTTGACCTATAATCATACGGGTACAAAGATTTAATTTAAATAAGGTTATTGATAAAAATTCTCCATTAACCCAAACAACCTGATTTTTTTTGTAAAGACGAGGAATAACCGAATCAATTTTCAGAAATATTTCAACTGTTGGATTGTGATTTTATTTTAGATCGAAAAATTCATGTATAAAAGAAAACATTAGATTATGTATCTGAATGCTAAGGCAAAATCGTCAACTTTTGGAATAGTAATAAATTCCACATTTTTTCGAATTGCTATAACTAGTAGAGTACCACTTAGATAGTTCCACATAGTAGGAATACACATTTGCTGCCCCTCTGGTGGTTTATTGGAATTGCTTAAGAGGAGGCATCAGTTGCATCAGAGGAGGCATTTTATTTCAACTGAGCAAGTGTCATTACCTACAAGATATCTACAAAAAGAAAAAATGTTAAGCTAAGTTATAATATTACTTAAGTTGGGGTCATTAATTAAACTAATGGCGCATTTTTTGAACTCAATTAAAAAAGTTTAAGGAATTAGATGATAGGGTAGTATCTACCGTTCTTACCTGGCTTACCTGATTATTTTTCATATTTTAGAAACTATGTGTACATTCAATATTGTTTTATTTATGAAATAATTTTAAACATAAATATATTCGTCCATGTTTTATAATCCAACATAAATGTTAATAATTATTATGTCCCTACTTATCAAAAGAAGTAATTTTAAATTTCCCTTTGCCCTTGCATTTTGATATTTGTCAAAAATTCGAAATTGTAATACAACTTCTCAACTTCGTTTTTGTTTTTTTTTTCAATTTTATTCTTATTTTATTTTTTTCTGAAAATTATAAACAAAAATTTTCCGATATAACAAGACAAAACTATTTTCCGGGAGTTTCTTCATGTGAACGTCTCGTATTTTCTTTTATAAAAAATAGCTGGAAATTATTTGAATAAAATCATATTCAGCTATTTTATTACATGTAATAATCAAAGACTTAAAAAAGTATTATATATATATTATTATATATAAATTATCCCCATTTGTCCATATAAAAAAATTTTATAGACCTCGCAAAGACTTTTTAAACGATGCCCCATATAGACTTCGTCGAAACCTTTTTAATGATATCCATATGATCAAATAAATGATTTCTATAATAAGAAGTTATAAGAGTTTTCAACGTCCTGGCGGGAAATCTGGAACAACGTTTTCGAAGAATAAGTAACGATAGTCAGAGGTAAAATTGATCGTTTATAAAAAAAAAATAGATAAGATTGCAAATAAATACCCAATACTTACTTTTAAGCCACGTAATATCATAAATATCAATTAATATGGTAAGAGTTAGCTATGTGATAACTTTATATTTTAATTCGAATGTTGGAACACTTTTCTTTTCAAAAATTGTATTTTTTAGCTCATTCTCCACATACGGTCTAAATAATTTAATCACTTAACATTTGTGCATTCGAATATTTTTCCATTTTAAACAAAGCTTTAAAACAAACATTGATTTAAAAAAATTTATCAAGCTTGAGTCCTTTAAGTTATTAAACTTAATAATACGACAAATTTTTTAAGGATTCTGTAATCTGACTGGACTTTTTCCAAAAATTGATAAATTTATAAATTATATTTCAAATTACATTAGTCTTTCTTAAAATATTATGGAGGTATCATCTTTACATTAACAGGGATCAATTACCAACACCAACACTAATCATATAATAATTTTTTCTGATAAGTGATTATATTTACTAATCAAGATAATCATTGGTTTGTTGTAAAATATGTTTTTTGTTGGTACAAAAGTTTATCAAAAAAATTAAAATTTAATTATTTGGTTAGTGATAAGTTGTTGGTGCAAAAGGATAAGTGTCCCAAATAAGTTTTCATTTAAAGTTTTCAAACTACAAAACTTCCAAAATATTTTTAAAAATTCATAAAAATATTGAATTTCTTTTTTATAACCGATTTCAATACTTTCCTTGTATTATATTTACAAGGATACCTACATTTCTTATACTAAACTTACAAGGATACAATATAAAATATCTGGATAAACTTCCGGAAAGGGGTTGTGAGCTATCAAGATGACGTCATCACATAACGGTTCTAAATATGTCAAAGTTTTCAAATATATAAATTATTAGTGGTGATGGCGCCATCTAGTGGTCGAAAAATGCATTAAAAAATTTTCCCAACTCAATATTGTATCCAAGTCTTAAGTGCATTCTTACATTTTTAAATAAATATTTCAACTGGAAAACAAAAAGCCAAAGTAAATTTATGAGAAATAAAGTATGAAAATGTATTTTTTGATAAAATTGTTGTGTCAGTTTTTCATTTATGTTCTCTGGTGGGGCTATTTGTCAACATATACCATACTTATTATATACCGTTGGAAAGAGTGTCAAACGACCTTTCTAACAGTATTATAAAAAATACAGGGTGTTATGGAAAATTTCATACTTATAGTGGTTTTTTTGAAAGTTCAAAATTGTTTTTTTTTTTTGTTTTAAATTTCCACTTGAAATTGCAATATCTCAAAAACGGTAGCACCGATTCAGATGAAACAAGTTGTTTATGAAAGACAATATCATGCCTTACAATATTGTAAGATATTTGTTCCAGTTTATTTTCTTACAGGAAAAATATAACATTTTAATTAAAATGCTACAAAATCTTAGGAAATTTTTGTAATGCGTTTTTCGACCTCTAGATGGCGCCATTGCCACTAATAATATATATATTCGGAAACCTTGAGATATTTAGTACCGTTATGTGATGAAGTCATCTTGATAGCTCACAACCCCTTCCAGGAAGTTTATCCAAATATCTTACAAAATTTTTTTCTTAACATGTGTGTCATAACATTTCAACTCATTTTTTTTTTTTTAACTTTTTAAAAATGTCACCCTTATTTTTCTATCTTTGAACTGTTCTTTTTTTTTTATGAAGGTAACTAAAGTAAAATTTTAAAGTTTTATTGATTATTTTTCCTTTTTGTTTCCTTGATTTTTTTTCTTTATCTAACATTTCTTTTTATTGTTGTTTTTATTTTTTTTTTTCAACATTTTATCCTTGACAACAAATTAAGGAATCACTACAATAATATCTTTGTTGTACTTGATAAAAGAATGTAACTATATATACACTGTATGTTTGTTTGTATATACGTTAGTGTGTGAGTAAAATGAAAAGTGATTGTAAAATAATATGAGTTGATGGTAATGTAATGTTTTTGTTTTTGTTGTTGTTGTTTTTGTTATTGTAACGAATTGATTTTATGACACTTGTACCACTTTTTTGTTTTTATTATTTTTTTTTCTAATTTTACTTCTTGAAACTGTTTTTCATGATTTGAATTTTAAAAAGTAATTCTTACTTATATTTTGTTTTGTTTTTATTTTTTTTTTTTATTATTTAAAGGAACTTTTAGGATTGAATTGCATGAAGGACAAATTTATTTTTACTTGTTGTTGACATCATGTTTTTTTTTTATTTTTTTGTTACCACTTCACAAATTAGCTAAAGATACTGGAATAGAATTTAAAGAATATTAAAAAAAAAAAAGGATACATATAATATGAAGCTAGTAAATGTGTCATAAAACAATTTAGTTTTCGCATTTATCGTTTGAGATTGTCTCAAGAAACTTTTTATTTTTATTAGAACATAAAATTAATTTTGTATTTTGATGTGACTTGTATTTTGATGCATCTAAATTTATTGGGGTCATCTAATACATAAAACATACTTTAAAATTTGATATTGGGCTTATGAGTTGTATTTTTAGCACATTTTCAAAAAATTTTGTAAAAATGTGCCTATATAGTTTCACTCTGTCCGTCCGTCTGTCTGTCTGTCCGTCTGTCCGTCCGTATGTTTACAAAAACTTTTACATCGTTTGAAATATAGAAAAGAAATTTTAACCACGAGTAGGTATTACAAAAAAAAATGATTTCGTAGAAGAATTTTTTTCTGTAGCCCCACCTGTTAGGGAGCTGCAGCCCCCCAAAGTTGGGAAAATCCTTATATTCAAATTATTATAACAAGAGTTCTGTTACATATATTTTCAATCTGAAAACGGCAAAAGATAGCTGGTTTTATAAACTTTATAAATTTTAAGAAATAAATGTTTAGGGTTGCCATACGGTACTAAAATTTACCATTATGCTAAACTCAATTTTTGCAAAAATTTTGGCCACACATATCTTCTAAACGGTTCAAGCTAGGTTCTTGAAATTTTGGGAGTAGTTAGATCCTCTGAAATAAGTAGAAATCGGTTAACAAATTTTTTTTGTCACGTCCCCTGTTTTGAAGTTATAAGGGCTCGAAAATTAAAATTTTGCTATTTTTAAACACCTGTAACTTGAATACCTGTCCAAATTTTTTTTTAGTAATATACAAAATTCAAAGCACTATAATTATATTTGCACATGTGTCAAAGTTTTTTCTTAATTTTGAAGGGTGACGAAGCTACAGCTCCTGCAAATTCCGAAAAAGCCCTATATTTAAATTGATATAACAAGAGTTCTGATAGGTTTATTTTCAATTGAAAAACGGTTAAAGCGAGCTGCTGTTATAGACTTTACAAAAATACTTCGCTTAAATGTTTAGGGTTGCCATACGGTACTAAAATTTACCACTGTGCAAAACTCAATTTTTGCAAAATTTTTGGCCCCACATATCTTTTAAACGGTTCAAGCTAGGGTCTTGAAATTTTGGGAGAAGTTAGATCCTCAGAAATTAGTAGGAGTCGGTTAACAAAATTTTTTTGTCAAGCCCTATGTTCAGGAGCTATAAGGGCTCGAAAACTGAAATTTTGATATTTTTAAACACCTGTAACTTGAATACCTGTTTAAATATTTTTTCCTTAATATACAAAATTTAAAGATCGAACATTATATTTTAACATATGTTAAAGATTTTTCTTTAATTTAAAAGGGGTTCTTTAAATTGAAGAAAGTGTCTCTCAGTTTTAACCATTTTTGCCTAAATAGTAAAATTCTAGGAAAAATTCAAAATTTTGGTGGAATTCACAATTTAATTCCTAGAACCTGAAAAAGTTTGGGGGAAGGGGAGTAGTGAGCATTATATCCTTGAGAAATTTAGCAACCTTCCCCATACAGGGGCTACTAGGACTTAAAAATTTACTGTTAGCAGTAACTTAGTCACCAACGTATATATTTCCTAAATTAAACGTTAATATTGAAGCTTCAACATTATATTCCGATAAAATACTTAGTATGAAACAATATATTATTTTGAAAATGTGCTTTTTTAAAAACCCTTGGTTTTTTTTCATCACTTGTTTTTATTAAGTGTAATACGATTAATTATAAGGCATATAAAAATCAGTAAAATAAGCAGTTGTCTGACATTGATTGCTATAGGTATGAAGTCTGAACTACTTTCAGAATACGAGTGGTCTATCATAATCCAGTTTTATCATGATTAAGTTTTTAAAAAATCTAGTTTGTATTTTTAAGTCCAGTTCATTGAGTCCTCACTTTAGCTTAAAATTAAACTTTTTCAAGTTATTAATTAAAATGGAATTTTAATAACTAAACTTAAAAACAAAAGCAGTACGAACAAAATATAAGCATTAGATCAAAGATTTTTAACAAAATTTCAGATTTACATTTTTAATAAGCAGCTTTCAAACGATTGTACCCAGTATGGAGAAACACTCAGATCTCCAGGAAAAAATCAAAGCTAAGGATCTTCAATGCTTATTTAAAACACTTGCTTATGCATAGGAGAGGAACATGGCTGCTATATAATATCATCAGTCAGAAACTACATTCAGTTCATTCATTAACAAATGTCTACATGCAAAATATTTTGGCCTACCAGAATAAGAAACGAAAATCTAAGTCTAGAAAAATTACAGAAGAAGAAGCCATACTGAGGTAACAAAGAAAGAATAAATGGAGCTGGATAGATTAAGTAGAAGTCTATCCCAAGAAAGTCCCAAGGAAGTAGAAGTTGAGGGCTTCCAAAAAAGAAGCACAGTAGCACCTGAAAACTCACATAAGTAATAATAAATTGAATCAATGTAACCTCACATAGGAAAATGGAAAAATTAACAGAAGGAACCTGTATGAGATGGAGAGGCCTAATGGAAGCTTTATGCAAAAAAAGAAAAAAATAACTATATTAAATATAGAGTTATATTTATATAATGAGGGAAGTTGTGTGGCAACTGATCGATCCCGTTGAGCAAACAGGTATGTATGTACGAAAATGAATTTGGAAAAAATTTCAGAATCCTCTTCTTCAAAAAAAAAATATTTAATTTTTGGGTTATCGTTAAGATGAATGAACAAAGGAACACATAGATATCTAGACCCACACTCCGATTTTGATCCGATCCATACACTTGAGTATTTAGATTATTCCCACTTAATTTACAGTGTCACATAAAAAATTTCGTACACCCTTTTATACTACGTTATGGTAGACTGACTTCGCAATAGTAGTTTCTGTATCATTTTAGTCCTTGGTAGATAGATTTTTATTAATATATTGGTTTTTATGGTATTGATTAAATAATAAACTTATCCAACCTATCGATTTTGAAACCAAGTAATTCAATTTTTCAAATTTTCAACTCAAATCCACTACAGTTAAATTTTAATAACATTTTCACCCTGCAGTTAATTAGAATGTCTCTTAGAAGAAGAAGAATTCGAAGAATGTAGCTACCTATGTTTCAACAGAAAGTGTCTATAACCTGTGAAACCTGTAAACCCTGGCAAACAGTCGTCTAATTAAAATACGAATAAATGTTATTAAAACTTTTAATTTACTAAATTTTTCCTTATAAATTATTCCTTAAAGAGTTGAAATTTAAATATTGTTCTTTTTTTTTTTGAATAATTAAAAACTTAGTTTCATTATTTTCAATACATTCAAGAAACATTATTTAATTTGCACTCCATGGTTAAATCAATATATATTTACATAAATACATACATATACATATATATACATATTTATTCAGACATTCACTTTCTAGAATGAAAATTAATGTATATTATATGTGACTTAATTATAAAATCAAATCTATTTAATATTCAATTTAAAAACTTATTAACTATTCATTTAAAAAAGATTTTTTCTTTTTTTCCAGGTAAGTGTAAAGTTCATTAGAATGCATTCAAGGTTTTTTTTGCCAGTTTTACAGGTAACAAAATAAATTATATTTAATAATTTTCCGTTACACAGAATGTTGTGTCTACCAACAAGTTTGCATTTTCAATTATAATTCTTACAAAACTAAAGTTTAAAAAACCTGTTAATAGCGCAACAAGTTTTCTTTCTCAAAGCTATTTTCATCATCTATTATTCATAACTGTTTATACACTTTTTTTTTGCACTAAAAAAAACAAAAAAAAAAAATCTTTGACATGCCCTGCCCAACAATTCACAAATTTTCCATTTTCTTTTGTAGCCATTTTTTTTTTTTTATAATATTTTACATTTAATATTTTCTATTCTAAATTCAAAACAGGAATACTATATTGCAACCACCCCCTCAAGCCTATCTTTTTGTTCCGCCGCACACATAAAAAAAAAACAAAAATTACAAAAGATAAAAAAAGACAAAAAAAAGAGATAGAGATAGAAGAGTAATAAAGACTTTCGTAATGTCTTTTTGATGACATGATTTTCTTTTACAATATGTAGGTACACAATACATTTTTGAGAAGAATTGAAGTCAAGCGCAATAAAGCTCATCATCATCATCTTAATTTTACATCATCTTATTGCATAAAAAGGATATTAAAAAAAAAAAAAATTTAAGGAAGGATTTTTTTTTTTTTTTAAAGACGACTCTGAAGATAATAGAAGGATAAAATGTGAATGAATCACAAGTATAAATATTAAAGTCTATCTTAAAGTACTCGTATAGAGAGTGAAAATCTTTTATTAGATTCTATGGTGTAAGAATAGACATAGTACAATCATATTTCTTAATCGAATTCTATTAAATGTTACTGTTCTTGTTTTTGATATCATTCAGAATGGTGCCATGAAATAAGGTCGTAGGAATTAGATAGCCTAAGGACTGATTCTTCATTTACCATAGTAATATAAAATTCACAATATAATCCTCACAAGTGCATCTTCCCAATTTGCAGATCCAGTTTTATACTCTTTTATTTGATATACTCTTTTATTTGAAAGTACAGAACTTAAAAATAATGGAAAAGTGCACAGTCACAGAATATATTGATCGTCGCAACTTTTTCGATAATTTTATGTCAGTGAAATGATGCCAAGAATGAAGATCCATCGAATTAAAGCCCTCAGGACGTTATTTTACTTGTCATCATCATCATCAACTGGCGTTACAGCTCGGGGTGAGCTTGAGCCTCTTGCACAACTAGTCTCCAGATATTTCTGTCTCTTGCTTTTATCTTCCAGTTTTGTACATTTAGTGTTAGTAAATCCTTTTCTACACTGTCCAACCATCTCAGACGAGGTCTTCCCTGTGGTCGATTTATAAGTGGGCGATACTGAAGTATTTGTTTCTGGGGCCGTGTTTTTTCCATCCTCATTATATGCCCAGCCCACCGAATGCGTTGCGCTTTGTAGAACCTGACTACATCTTTCCCCTCGATTATACGGTCCAGCTCTTCTTTTAAACCTTTGAAAATATTCCCCGTCCTCTGTTATTCTAGGCCCGTAGATTTTTCTTAATATTTTGCGTTCAAATACTCGCAAACTTTCGGGTTGTCTTCTGCTTTCTCTTCTTGATACCGTCAGATATTGTGTTTTTGGTTGGTTTATTCGCAGTCCAATAGCTTTTGCAGCTCCTTCTATGGATGTGAACATGCGCATCATATCGTTCTTGTTTTTTGATATTATTACTATATCATCAGCATACGCATAAAACAATTCTGATCTGCAGAATATGTGACCTCCTCTATAAAGATCTCTGACCGCATGATGTAGCATCAAGTTGAAGATTGTTGTCGATAGTGTATCTCCCTGTCTTACTCCTGATTTAATTCTAAAAGACTCGGAAATATTTCGCTGTAATAAGACCTTACCCATGGTATTGTTTAGTGTCATCATGGTGAGATTTATTAGTTTTGTCGGTATACCCAAGTTATGCAAAGAGTTTGGAATTTTGCTTCCTTCAATGCAGTCGAACGCCTGTTTAAAATCCAAAAACAGTAGGTGTAAATCTGTGTTGAATTCGTAGCATTTATCTATAGTTTGCTTTAGTAGGAACACTTGATCAGTTGTTGACCGGTTTGGTCTAAATCCACACTGATATTCATCCAATATTAGCTCAGCTTTTTCCTTTAATTTTTTCGAGAGAATAATTGAGAGCACCTTGTAGCATACATTCAGTAATGTAATTCCGCGGTAGTTCCGCAATTCAGTTTGTCACCTTTTTTATGGATGGGTACTATTAAGCCCGTAAAACAATCCTATTGGCATACATTCCTCCTGCCATATTTGTTCCATCAGCTGGTGCAGCGTCAGAATGTTTTCCTCACCAATTTTTTTTTATCAATTCGGCTGTTATTCCATCTTCGCCGGGTGCTTTATAGTTTTTAAGATTTTGTATGGCGTCTTTTACTTCATCTAACGATGGAGCTTCAATTAAGTAACGTTGTTGCTCAGTTTGCTCTCTCATGTTTCTTGGTGGTACAATATTGCTTGTATCCCCTTCCTGCATATTAAGTAGCTCTGAAAAGTATTCTCTCCAACGAGTGACTATTGATTCTTCTTACTTGTAATGAGATATAAGATTCCGAATTTTGAATAGTCACTTTCCGGTTGGTTCAGAATCGCTTCACTTTGATGATAACAGACAGCTTTGGCCTTTAAAGCATTGAAACTTACCCTGTTCACGCCTCCTCAGTCTTGAATTGTTTGGAGATCATTATTTAAGGAACTTGAAACTTTGGTTCCCTCCATTACCTTTAATAGTATTGATTATATTATAATTTTCAGGATTGCTTTGAGTACCCTTTCTAAGATTGGGTGAAAGCTACTTTCTAAGCAGATGATTTCAGAAATACAGATATATGGAATAGTTTAAATATTTTTTATTCTTAAATCACACCTGCGAGATTTTATTTCCAAGGATCTTAATCCATGATGCCCTTTCAATCACCTTTTCAATAAGGAAATAAAATCAAATAGTATATATATGGTAACAGTAAGATTAAAGAAAATGAGCCTTTTGTTATGCAAAAAAAAAACGCAAACAAAAATAATGAAATAAAAATAAAATTGAAAATCTCTAGAGCTTATTATAAGAAGGAAAACTTAATATTTATGTTGATGGTATATAGATTATAAGATTTTTTTATTATAAATGTTTATAACTACCTACATATATATTTTGATAGACAGTCATTTATTATTTAATATAATTTATGAAATATTTTAATTTAATTTTGCTTCTTTAAGGTGTACTAAATAGAAAACTTTAGTAAAAAAATTAAAATTTTCACACAATTTTCTTTTTTGTTTTTCGAATTTATACTCTTTTTGAGTTTAAAAAAGTTTTAAAATCCAGTTGTTACACCTGAGACTTAATAAAATTAATCTAAAAATGCAGAAACTAATAAAGAAAAAGTTAGTTAAGACTCTTAACGAATTGTTTTAATGAGTTTAAATTTGAGAAAAAACTTTTCATATACTTTTCATTGAAAACTTTTGATGAAACTTTAAACTTAGTGTGAATTTAATTGTTTTTACTTGGTTACTTTTAGGACATTGTTTCAATTTTTTTTTTTAAATTTAAACAGTTGTAAACGTGTTGTTTTACTTATAGATGTTGGAAAATATTTAATGCTTATAAATTTTTATTTAATAAAAATAATATGTCCCATGACTAATTCCCATTCCTCTGTAAGAGTTGTTATTTTTTTAATAATATCCAGGAAAAATATTTTGAATTTTATTACGTGCTAGTAACTTTCACGTCTATAACTCTCATTTGTTTGTTTTTTTACTGATGAACCGTCATGGAGATTCCCTGCTGATTCATTTTATGTTAACTTTGTAATTTTTCAATTATATTATAAGTTTGCTTGAAAGTATTTTTATAATTTCTCATTCGAGATCTGTGGATCAAATTTAGAGCATTTAATTTTCTAAAGAACCTTATATCTTTGATGAGTTTATAGTAATTTTACATGATTAAAAGTTTCTCTAATACCATAGAAGAAATGTATGTATGGAACCTAGCTTCTAATGCTATGAAATTGATATGAGAAACAATATAAAAAATTGGATGAAAAAAGAGTTTCAATCAACGACTGACCAATCTTGAAGATTTTTCTATTTTTCCTATGGTGCTCCGTATAAAATAACAAGGAATAACTTTACAATACAAAATACAGAAGCGTTTCATAATCTCGATTTAGTAAATCTTTTTTTTAATCTCGTTTTTAGAAAATTTCGTTTTTAGAAAATCTCATTTTTTATTGAATAGTCTCGTTTTTTAAGAAAATCTCTTTTTTAATTGAAAAATCTAGTTATTAAAGATTTTTGAGTTAAATACAAAAACCAGAATTATCAGCTTTTTCTAGAATATAAAAAAAGGGATTATCTAAAAACAAGATTTTCTAAAACGAGATTTTCTAAAAACGAGATTTTCTAAAAACGAGATTTTGTAAAACCAGATTAACTAAACCAAGATTTCAGTCCCAACCCACAAAATACATTATGCAAGAAGAAAAGCTTATACAATCGATTTTAAATTTATTTCTACATTTTATTTCAAATATTCGACGTATCCTTTCTTTAATCTTAGCAATATTAAATTTCCTTTAGTTTAACAAATTACTTAAAATTTATATAAATCTACTTTCCCATATATTTCTTAAATATAATATTTATTTTATTTTGTATAGCACACACACACACACCTTCTAAAAACTTTCAATTATTAAAGAAAAACTCTCCCAAAACTATTGGGAAACCTATTTTTATTTACAACATACACAATTTGGAAGAAAAACAAAAAATTTTCCAATTCAATTCTTTGTTAAAAAAAACAAAAACAATTAAATAAATTTCTTCGAAAATCCCCTTATCAAAATCCTTTTTATTTAATTTTTCTTTTGTTTACCGTTATTTCAATAAAACGATTCCAAATTGTCAATAAAACACAAAAAAAAAACAAAATAAAATCTAAAGATATAAAACTTTATCTTAAGTATACCTTTACAAATAGAACCAAAAAATAGTGCCTTTCTTCAGGCGATTTAAAATATTTTATTTAAGAACAACATAAGAGAGAAAGAGACAAAAAAAATATTTTCTTCCTCTTCTTCTAGATAACAATAGAACAAAAAACTAAATAAATATAAATTTTATATTGATAAAATATATAGTACTAACCTTAAAGATTTAATTTCTGGATATAATGGTGCATCACTTCCACTATAACTACTACTACCACCGCCAATACTACTGCTACTACCGCCACCTGCACTACCACTTCCACTATTTATACTACCACTTAAACCATTATTATATTGTTGATGTGTACCATACCATGCAAAATGTTGTTCCTCAACTAGACTATCATTAAAGGTTGTATATAACATTTGGTGGCCATCATCTGACATCCAAATTGCATGATTCGATTCCAATACTTCCTCTATTGTATATTATTGGTTTTATTTCATTGTTGTTATTGTATTATATGATTGGTTTTGGTTTGTTTTGGTGGATATGGTGTAAATCGGAGGCAAACAATGAAATAAAAAGTTGTTGGATAAATAGAATGTAATAAAAACATAGAAAGAGAGAGAAAAAGAAAACAATTGTTAATATATTAAAAATAGAATTGTAGTACCTATAAAAACAAAATGGAGAAAAATGTTAAAACAAATATAATAAAAAAATAAATAAAAAACTTTTGTTTTGTAAATAAAACAATTATTTGACAAGTAAATAATAAATACACAATCGATTTTTTTTTTTAATTTTCAAGAACAATCAACTTATATGGAATGGAAACTGCTGGAGGTGATCTATATTATTAGCCATGTTAAAAATTCTTTAGTAGACTTGGGAATTGAATTAGTTTATTTCTAAAATAATTTAAACCAAGTGCAAAGTTAAGCTGTACAGTCATTTAACACATTTAGATTACAAAAATTGGGAAATAAAATTTATGACTAATTGAATGGAAATTTCAAGGCCTTGAAAGTTTTTTGGAAAAACATCTCTTATCAACTAAACTCTTCAGATTTAATTCCAAATCCGAGTTAATTGCTTAATCTTCTACATTTATATGGTATTGGGCAATCTCTGTTTTATTACCCTTAGATATACAGTTTTTTATTCAACCAATGTCAGCACGAAATTTTAGGACCTCTAAGCTTTATTCAAACCCTTAAATGCACCAGTTATACTATTAAATGGGGTAAACGGAGTTTTTAGATTATTATAAAAAGTAATCTGAGCAATGCCGTAGTGTCATGTGAAAAGTCTCGGGTTCAAACCCCGGTAAGATCATATGATCCTATCTAATAATTGTAAAATCATTTTAAATTGTATAATTATATCATAATAGTTAATATCGAAATATAAGATCATATAAGATTAATCATAAATACATAAATAACTCTTGTGTAGGATAATAGATGGCGCACAAAATTAACATTTGTTAATTCAAAATCTTATACAATAACTAAAGCCGAATAATCAACGGTTTAATGAATATAACTATTAAAGAAACTGAAAACTAATCTAAATAGAATTGGTGAATGGCCTTTACTTTTTAAAGGAGTGGAAAAGGAAAAAAAAGGGAGTTTCAACTTTAATTAAGGATTAAGTAAAAGCATTAAACCTTTCTATTTTGTCAGCCTTTCTAAAAGACCGCTTAATTATTAGTTCTATTTCTGGCTATTTCTTGGAAAACCAATATATTATTAAAATTTAATAAAAAATCTATCTCCTTTCTGCATACTCAGGACTTGCACTTATTTAAAATACAACTACATCCTGAAATAAAAACTATGTTGGAATAAAAGGCTGCTTTACATATTTTAGGAATGGAAATATATTAATTTGATTAATATATCTGGGTCCTATTGCACTAACAACTTATTACTAATCATTTATCCAAATATTACACCAGACCCCTTTTTGACATCAAGCCAATGAACTTTGATTAATGAAAAACACACACTTATCAAAAAATAATAATTTGATTAGTGACAAGTGGTTGGTGCAAAACGGTCCTGTTTTTCATTTTATGGCTTTGTAAATGTCAAAATTTTAGAAATAAATTCAAATATTTGGTATTATATTCTGTACCACTGTCCCTAAACCTACAAAAGTTAACTGGAAAAATCGATCAGTTCGCTTCAGTTCTTTGACCTCGATTGTACTTAACGATAAAACTTCTTCCTATCCTACTTTTATACCAAAATAAACCCAAATTCAATTGAAAAACAATTTGATTTCATTTTTGCGAAAAATTTTTTCGAAATTGCTAAATACCAAAGTGAATAAAAATCATTTATTAAAAGCATCCATTAAATTTCAACTGAAAAGTTTTAGTATAGAAACAAAAAAGCAAAAAAAAAAACGAAATTGCTTAAAAAAAGTTGTTTTCTTCGTTTTTAGTCTGAAAAAAAAAAACAGTTATTTTTTTATTTTGTCAACTGTTTACGTTTTCACCATCTGAATGAATGAAAATGTCAGTTAAGTTGATTAAACATGACGTTCAAATAACATGAAAACAAAAGCGCGAAAGATTGCTTAACAAAAAAAAACAAAGTATATATATATGTTTTCCAGAAAGGAAAACATTTTCCTTTTTTTTTTTTGATTTCATAAAAGTTAAATTTGAAATCATGATTTATTATAGTTATTCTTTTTCAATTTTAAGTTTTTGATTCTTTAAAAATTGTGAATTTTTTTTTGTGAAAAATAAATGGACTAAAATAAAAGGAAATTTTGAGTATTTATTGAAAAGTTGAGTATTTAGTTATGGTAAATTATTTTTTCCTAAGAGTGGTGGGGGTTTTTAAGTGATACTAAGCAAATCTATACGTCTATGTAATGTAGAAGAGTTTTGCTAAACCAAGCTCTCCTTCTTATTTTTTTATACTCCTTTTCCACTCCTTTTCAACTCTTTTAAGGAGTTTAGGGCATTCACCTAGTCTATTTAGACTAGGCTTCAGTTTCTTTAATCGTTATATTCACTAAACTGTTGGTTAATCGGTTGAAGCTATTGTATAAGATTATAGGAATACGCAAATGTTACTTTTTGTTAGCCATTTATTATCCTACAGAAGAATTATTTATATATTAATATTAAATCTTATCTTATATTACAATATTAACTATTACGATATAATTATAAAATTTTACGATATTTTTTTATTAAATATGATCTCATCGGGGTTAGAACCCGAGACTTTCCATATGAAAAACGGCTTGCTTACTTTAACGCTATTGGTCAGACCCTTCTTCTAATAGAGTATAATTGAATGATTCACTACTGTTGGATAATGTTTGGTTTTTGCCAAATATATATAAATTATCAATTATAATAAAAAAAAAAATTGTTTGTTAAACTGGACAGCAAATTATTTCGTTAAAATAATTTTAACGAGTACGATTTTCTTAGAAATTATTTTATTCTGAATCGATTGATCGAGAATCGTTTTTGAACGTCTTTCAACGCCTACCACAAAAGAGACAAATTGAGGAAACATTTTGAAAAGGCCTTTCTAGTCACTTGTCGTATCAGATAAACCTGACACTCAACAGATATGATAGCATCAACATTTGGTTTTAAAAACTAACTTGTCAAAATTCCAGTAGCCGAGTTTCATTTATTAAAAATCTTCAATTTAATGACCTCTGACAAAATTGAATTTTTTCTTGTCAAATTGTATCTGAACTATAAAATTTGTTTTAATTATATTATTTCCATAAATTAACTAAATATTATATAAACATACAGAAAGTAAGTGATTTTAACTTTGTCTTCGGCTAATAATGACTTTATGGGCCTTTTATTTATTGTATTTTAAAAATTTTTTTTTTTTTTTTTTTAATTTTAAATTTTATTTATCCTTTTATAAATCTTACAAATATCTTAACCTAGAAAAATTTACAAAAACGGTTTTCTTTATTTTATATTTAACATTTAAATTATAGCTTAATTTTTATGTTAATTTAGATCGAAATTTTATTTTATTTTTAGACTTAATTTGAATTATCAACTTAATATTATTCTTATAACTATTGGAAAAACTTGGGAATATAAAAACCAATAACTAAACATTTTTTTTATAAAACTTAACCTACTTAAATAACCTAACCTAATTAAAAACAAATTGTATCAAATACTTAATGCTAATAATTTTTTTATTTTGACTAATCTTACGTGTTTTCCAACCACCAATAATTTCTTTTTAGCAATTTGTCTATGTCTGGTATTGACATATCGTATTTCAGATGTTCTCCGTTTATATCGCCTGGGTTATATTCTATGACTTTGTATGTAGCCCGTCTATTATAATGGTATAATAGGGGGACATGATTATCGTCTTGAATATAGCCATATTTGTCCAGAAAGATAAAATGCTCAGGGGCTATAAAGCCTGTGAGCAAGGTCTTTCTAATGTACTCCATATTGTGGTAGAATATATGTGATATTAAACCATTTTCTGGAGTGTTTTGTGCTCTTTCATAGTGGTTTCTGACTAATTTTATTATAAAATTGTCTATTCTAATGATTTTAGCTTCCTTGTACAAGTATTTATTGGAGTAAAAATGCTTGTAGTCGGATTCGGGCTTTCTGTTTAAATTGGTACAAACTCTTATACACTTTCTTTCGAATTTCCGTAATGTTTCCATTAAGCTTGCACTAATGTTGTACCATATTGGTACACCATATACAAGTGTTGGCCTAATTAATGTTTGGTAACAAATTATTTTAACTCTTTTACTAATGTTTTTATTGTAAAATAGTTTTTTAGCTGCCATAAATGCTTTATTACCTTTTGATATACTGTATTTCACTTGATCGATATAATTTAGGTTTCTATGTAATTGAACACCCAGGTATTTAACTACTTTTTTATTGGATAAAGCGATATTATCTGGTGATTTTATTACAAAATCTTTCCAGTTTTTTTTTATGTCGAAACCCGTTTTATTGACTGTATTGCGAAATAAAATAGTCTCACACTTATTATAATTTATTTTCATAAGCCATACTTGACAGTAATCTCTAACTATATTAAAAAGTTTTTGCACTGAATGCTTAATAGGGTCTACTTTGTTATCGGCATAATATATGATAATATCATCAGCAAAAGCTAATGCATAATTATTACCTTTTATGCGATCTAATAAATGTAATAAATCTGCTATATAAATTGAAAAAAGTATAGGTGCATTTACTGTACCTTGTAATAAACCATTGTCAATATTAAAAGTTTTATCATTCGTTGAATTCTTATTTTGAATATAAAACTTATTATTATATATCATATTCATTATTAAGGCTATTAAGTTATTAGGTACTTTTTGTTTTAAGAGTTTGAAAATAATACCATCTAACCAAACCGTGTTAAAGGCTTTTTTCATGTCTATTAAGCATGCACCTACCCCAAAATTTTTGTTTATAAACCAACAAATATCTGAGGTTAATTTTGTAATGGCATGTACTGTGTCATGTTTATGTCTAAATCCGAATTGGTTATCTGGTATAACTTTCTTGGTAATCGAAAACGCTGTTAATTTGTCATTAATCAGTGTTTCGAAAACCTTACTTATGTTTGGCATTAAACTAATCGGTCTGTAGTTACTTGGATTAGTTGGGTCTTTGCCAGGTTTTTTTAGCAAAATAATTTTCGACATTTTCCATGCTTTGGGAAAATACGAGTGATTAATTGCATTATTAAAAATAATAACATATTTAGAAATTATTAAAGAACTTAAATTTTTTAAAACAATGTTTGGAATTTCATCAACACCATAAGAAACTTTATTTTTTAAGCTTTTAAATTTTAATTCCAGTTCTTCTTGGTTTGTGAATTCACTACTTTCGAAATTCTGGTTTGAAGCTTTGTTTGCGGTAGAAAAATTACATATGGTGAAATTGTTTATTCTTAAATTGTGTATGTGTATGAAGAACCATATTTTAAAAATTAAGCTAAAAAAATTTTGTTCTTCAAATATTGCATACTTCTAGGATGACAGTATAACAAAATTCTAATTTTTGCTGTAAAAGCATCAAGTTCTGGAGAAAACCATATTCCAGGTGGGTTCGGACATAAACTACTCCCCTCTTAAAAAAAAAAAAATAGTTATTTAAATTACTTTCGGGAAAGACCGAAAAATAGATTTTGATCCAAAGACCAGATCTCAAAATTAAAATCACCCGGGAACTTTTAATTTTTAATTCTTTTTATTCTAGACCCTCAGTTTAAGAGCAGATTATTTTTTAATAAAAAATAGTTTAGAACTAATAGAAATTAAAAATTATAATTAATGCAGCTTTTTGCCTGTCCGTTATTTAAGACTCCTTAAACGAAAATGTGAGTTTCTTATAAGAAAACTTTAAATGTTAAAAAATGTTAATAAGCATTGTTCAAATTTAAAGATGTGCTACATAATTTGTAAATAAGGTCTGAATACAAAATCTACGTATGTTAGTTATAAAAAGCTTGTATTTTTCCTAAAAATTATACTGTTATAAGTTAGTAGATATAAATTAATTCCAATAACGTCGTATTTCAAACTATATATCCTAAATATATCCTAAGTCAAATTCCATTCCTATGTTCTATTTCCTTTAATACTTATATTTTTAATCTATTTACCTTACAAATTTTACAATAATCAAAATGAATTTAAAATACAAAAAAAAAAAAAAAAACAAAAAACAAACAAACAAAAAAATCTTACCTTCATATAACCAATCGGGTACACCATTTGTTATTATACCTGGTATTGCATCTTTTGTAACACGATAAATATGTTTTGAACGTGGTCCTTGTGTATAATATATATCAGAATTATAGATCATAATTATTGCACTTCCCAGTGGTGTAAATTGAGCATATTGCAGATATGGCCATGATTCAACATCATGTGAATGTGTTGTAAGTCTGATACTTTCACTAAAATAGTTTATTGTTTTTATTTATATTTTATTGTTATTTTTAAAACATTACAATAAAAAAAAAAGAAAGAGTAAAAGAGAAAAATGATATTAGTAAAAATATGTTTCTTTTTTTTATATTGTATTCATTTATTTATATACATTTTGTGTATAAACATTAACGTCAACATCAACTTAGAACAGAATTTTAAATTCATTTTACAAAAAAAAAAGTCCTATACAAAAAAAAAAAGGATAACTAAAAACGAAAGGATATTCGGGAGGGAGAAAAAGAAGAAAAAAAAAATGATATTTTTATATATAACAAATGTCAAGAGTTTAATGTATTACAAATGTGTCTGATGTATACCAGCATATACTATATACTTGTATATGGAAAAATAAAAATAGAGCTTTTAAAAATGATAAAAATAACTGTTATTTTTATGTTGTATTGATGTTATTTATAACGTTCTAAAAAGAATTATAGGAAATTTTTTTTTATTTTGTGTTGTTGCATGATGTTTTAATCAATTCCAGTTTGTTCAACATATTACAACAAAATGAGTACAATTTATAGAACATGAATTGACTGTATACAGAATTGTAGAATTGAATACATTTATAAATAAAAAAGAATCTGTCACATGAGAGATTTATACAATATCAAAAATATTGTCATTGTTCCCAAAGAGTAAATTTTTTACAAAGTTAAATTAAAAAATTTAAAATTGTAAAAATGAAGTATTAGAAATTGCTAGATAAATTAAAATTTGAATGTAAAATGACAATTGTTGTATATTTTAAGAGGGAAAATCTTTTGAAATGTTTGAATTCTTGTGAAATATCACATTTTTGCAATTTTGACTTTATCTATTGTCAATCGAAGTTATGAATTTTTAATTGTATCAATTTATGAAATACTTATTTTCAAATCACATTTATAAATTCTATTCAGACTTTTATTAATAAAGGACAATTGAAGGACAATTATCAGTAACATTACCTGATACTCATTACTTTCTAAGTATCGAATAATACTGATACTTGACATAGTAATGAGTATCAAATAATAGTACTGGTAATTGTACTTGTACTTTATTAATATAAATCTGAAAGTAAAAGAATGTAAGTATAAGTAAAAGAATCAAATAAAAAGCACTTGTAATTCCCAAAAAGTAATTTAATTTTAAGTTTTAATTACTTTTGTAATTATTTTTTAATACTTAAGCATTTTTGAGTAATTCAGTGCCAAGAAATACTATAGTATAAGGAATTCAATCATTTTCCAAGTATTCAAATCCAATTTAATATGTCAGTATTTACTATTTACACGTCTGATTCTATTCACATTTCAAAAACCATCCGTTAAAAAAAAAATCACAACCTTTTTTTGAAAATCAATTGCAACTTTTTAAAGGAAATAAAAACCATTGCAAAGACATTAACAAGCCTTTACAAGCAAAACTTTCAAAACCTTTTCTTTAACAACCTCATTCTAAAATTATTTGAAAGTTTTTCAATTTAAAAAACTAGTTTATCAATTTGAAATAAAACATATATTAACTCTTAATATAAATAAAAACGGTTTTAGTTGAAATTTGAAAAGTTTTAAATTGATTTGGAAAAATCTCACTTTGGCTTGGAAAGAGTTGTGAATCAATTTGAAGTGGTTATAATTCACTTTGCAAAAATAGTTTTTGAAGTTTAAATGGTATATACATCTTACCTGGCCTACAAATTTCATGAATATATGTATATAGCTTCCTTTAAAATTGATTTAATATAGATTCTTACTGAAATCTAAAATAAAACTTAGTACTGGCTTATCCCTGAAAAAGGTAATGCCTTACCAATATTGTGTATATCTTCATGTATGAATTTTCATAAAATTTATTAAATTAATAAATTTTCATGTATGTCCTTGTCTAACTTAATATTTACTAAACTTATTACACATATAAAATATTGTGTATTAAACAAATTTAAGCATAATAAAGGATTAATTGTCAAAAAGTTTAAAACAAATTATCTTTATGGTAGGTGACAGTTTGATTTAACTTAATGCTTAAATAAATTGTATATGTGCAAGAATTTGTTAATTATAATTTTTGCATTTTAAAATTCACTTTGCATATCGTAATTAATGACACTACCTTTAAATTTTTATCCATTTCAATCATTCAAGTGAATTTACCAATTATTTTAAAAAAAATTTGAACAGGGTTATAAATTTCCAGTAGAAGGACATAAAATAAAATGTAATAAAAAAAGGACAATAAATAAACACAATATTTAAATTCAAAACATATCCTTTCGTTTTATATTATTTCTATTTATTTTATATAACAAATATATAAGACTACATACTGAAGTATATAGACTTTATATACAGTTAATGTGGTTTTTAAAAATGGTGAACCACATTAAATATTTCGACTTCTTGAAAACTTGTATTTAAAAATATTTTAAACCAATAGATTTTTTAAAATGTAAAATTATATTGCTTGATCTGAATCCTTGTGTAGATTAGATAATTTTGAAAAGGATTACTATTCGATTTGAAGTTTATTTTAAATTTTTGGACTATAAAGCGATTTATGAAAAATAAAGCCCTCAGTGATTTATTTAAATATTTAGTGAGTAAAGTTAACAGTTATTTAAGAATCCGTTGAGATCCTGAAATCTACATTCTATTGAAAGGATCCTGTTCCATTTGATGTTTCAAACCTTCAAAATGGTCAAAAAATCAAATAATACCACCACTTATGCTTATGCTACTCACTGTATATAATACACTTACACGATGTAAAAATAAAGGAATTATAAAATAAAAAAAAGGGATCGAGGTTTTATTTCCAATCAAGGATCAAACAAAAAAAAAAATTTAGAAAAAAAACACTTACCTTGTTTGAATATCAAACACTGTATATTGTGCTAAAAATGAATGTCGATATATTCTTTGGACATTTTGTGATACCAATATAAATCTTTTATCAGGCGATAATGAAAATGTGTAGGGTGATAAAGTCTTCTGCAAATAGAAAAACAAAAAGGAAAGTGATAAAAAATGAAGGACTTATATTTAAAAAATTAATACGTACTATTTTTACATTTTTTATACAAAAATGGAAAATGTTTTCAATAAAAAAAATCAGGTAAGGATTAAAAAAAAAGAAAATCGTTTCAAATATTCTATTTGTATTTTGAAATAACATTTTTTTTGTGTGATATTTCAACAGAAGCTTACTGCTCAAATACTTTTGATTTCTCAGTTCATTTAACCCCATTTCATTTAAATGGGTTATGATTTGTATATTTCGTAACTAAATAATTAAAAAAATTATTATATTAAAAAGAAACACATTGAAGATCTGTGAAACTCCCTCATTTGATACGCCGGTACTTAAAGTTTGGCATCACAGAGGCCCTTGATTGAATATATTTAAAAAATCAATCTGCAAACAATTTGTTTATCAAATGTTGCATACTTCTAGGTTGCTCATGTAACCAAATTTTTAATTCTTGATTTAAAAATGATTCATTTGGTAATAATTGCAAAAGATTAGTAAATAGCGGTACTGCTTCCTGTTTTGAATGTCCTGAATTTTTATTCCGGAATAATTTTCGTACGGAAACATTTAAAGGTCGAGTTTTTTATAAAAAAGTTTGAAAAAATTGAGTTAGTTTAATTGTATATGTTGTGTATTAAAACTGTGCTACATAATGCAAAACACATTGAAGAACTGCGACTTTAAGAACTATTGTGAATTTACTGGTTCTTTTCCATGTGCTGGTGTGGGAGATTTATCAAAACTCAAGATTTTGGATTATTTCTTGCTTAAACAAGTTTTTTACTTGTCAGGACAAATGTTCTGTTGCTTCTTTCTCATTTATACAGAAATGACATTTACAGTTTATTTCAATGTTACCGTGCTACGATGCATTGCATTTCTTGATTTCTATATAAGTTAATATTTAAGAAATTTATCCATTTCTATTTTCAGATTTTCTGACTTTTTCAATGGTGTCAATATCTATCAATCTACATAGTTCTACACACCAGAGGAGGGATATTTTGCCAAAATATTGTTGGGGGAATATATCCGACAGTCGGTGAGACACGTTACCCTAAACAAAATTTAGGATTTAATGGCTCCCGTAAAATTGAAGGGAAATATATCCCACCAGCTATTGGTTATATCACCTCAAAAATCTTTAGAATCTAATGACCTACCATAATGTTGAAAATTATTAGAGCATTAAGACAATGCACTCTAAAATACTAATATATAGCATATTAATAATATTCTATTTTCATTTTAAAACAGAAATTTGTTATCATGTTACAAACACAAAAACCCGTGCCAAATACGTACATTAGGAGGGATTTTGGAATTGGATTCAAAATCAGGTTAATCGCTTTTTCCAGAATGTGCATATATTATGTATATTCCAGATTCTGAATTTAGAGGGACTTTGAAATTAATATTAATAATATTTAAATAGTACTATGCGAGATCCTGAATTTATAAGAATTCAATAGTCGGTTACAAAATCATAGTTCCTCGGAAAAGTATATAACTCTGATTTCCTAACCGACTGTTAAAATCCCTAAGAATTTTTATAAGTCATAAAATTTTAAATGATGGCGTTTTATCCTATTTTGGTGGGTCATAAGATCAATAAATAATAGAAAATTATTTGAATGATATGTCCCACCAATTTAAGGACATTATGACTCTCTGATAGTGAGATATTATGCCCAAATTGAATTTGGGCAATATGTCTCATCCCTGGTGTGACATATTGTCTAAAAGCATAATGGTCAAGGGGCACATGACACGTTACCAAAGTATTTTCTATTAATTTCCCAACGTAAAAATAAAAACAAAAAAAATTTCAGAATTCATTTAGCAATTTTCAAAATTGAAATTAATCGAATGATTGAATTGAATTGTAAAATCTCTAAAACAAACACAAAAGAACATAACTCTCAATTATTAAATCATACAAAATAAAAATAATAAAGCTATAACACAAGACTGGCGTTCATCCACAGAACTCATCTACCAAAAATTAATACGTATATCATCATATCAAAATAATGTCTGTTTATTATTAATTTGCAATTTATTTCATCAGATCTGTAAGAAAACTAATGGAAGAGTACAATTTATTCGTTACACAAAACAATTCAAAAAACCAAAACAATAATTTAATTTGACAAATTATCAATCACTATAACTGCAACAGAACAAGGACATCCAAATAATTTATAATATAATTTTTTTGTAATATATATACATATATACAATTTATATCAGCAGAAATTAAAACCGTTTTCGGGTTAATCTTTTTGTTACTTAAATTCGTTCTGACATTTTACAATCAATCAAAGAAAAATTACAAAAGAAAAAAATAATAAAAAAATTAATATTAATTGAATGAAGTAATCAATCTTTCATGTCCACCACAATAGTAGTTAATGTTCAGAAAAAAATAATTTAACCCCAAAAATAAAACTAGTGAAAAGGAAAAAAACAAATCAATTCAACACGCAAACACAAAAGAAAAGTCAATGTTTTAAATGACCGTCAATCAATTTGATTAAAAACCTTTTTATTTTTATTTTGGATTCATGATATTTCTTTTGTATAATTGATTTTTATTTTTTTTATTTTTATTTTGAATTTGTTTTTGACAAAAGCTTTCAAAAAATTCTAAAATATGACAATCATCATTGAAACTAAATGTCACTATTAAACAGTGTACGTGTACGTTCAGAATGTTCAATTGATAAATCTAAAAATAATTTTTTGAAAAGATCAAAAGAAAATTTAATTTTGGTAAACATATAGATTATATATCATGTTTTGGGGACGCAATATTATTTGTTTGTTGATTAAGTTGTGGTGAATTAATTCTACATGTGATCAATGGACAAAAAAACTAAAAGAAAGATTAATGATGAATGTATAAATTTATGTAGGAAGAAAATTGTTGATACAAATTGAAATTTTATTTGTGAATTTTGAAAAAAATAATTTTTAAATTCGAAATTTCGATGAATTTAGTGAAGTGCATGAATTTAAAGTACATTAAGAACACGTTCATAAAGTCACCAATGGTTTAATTCATAAATTAATTAGGAAACTATGCAATTGTGACACTTAAATGGTTGTTTTAAGAGAATTGAAAAAAACCATCCTAAAAGTATGCAAAAATTGTAATTTAAAAATAAATGTTATAAAAGACAGCAATGAGGACCAAGAAGCCGCAGTGGTTATGTACCTTAAGTGTCAACTGACTTAAGTCACTGGTTAAGTGCCTCGAGTGTCAAATTGACAATAAAACTTCATATATATATGCAAGTTCATTTTCTCTAAAATATAACTTTTCACTAAAGTTATTTTTTTTGCTATTGATTTGTATTTGGATATTTTTAAAGGATCCCTCACCGAGTGATGGATCTGCCGAATTGTCTGATAGTTCTAAAGACATTTTGCATTTTAGGGGCTTAGAAAAAAACTTGAATCTAAGCCACAAATTTTATAAAGGTCATCAAATATAAATGAAAAAAGTAAATATTAATTTATGTAATTGCTTTTGACAATATAAAATATATGGCTCTTTTCTTACTCTCACTGCCAAAGAATTATGTTGAAATTCTAATACTATTGTAGGATTCAATTATAAGAAAAGGACACAAAAAAAACACGTTAAAATATATTAACTGTTTGTTAATAGTTCTACTGGTAATTTAAATAAATAATTAATTTCACTCTTCTACTCAATATGGATTTACAAATCTCTATAAAAGGTATTTAATTTTTTTTTAAATATTAAATTTTTATAGTTAAAAATAGCTCATTTTCATTAGCTTTTTATCCAAAAATCAGTTCTTGGAATATTCATTGATATTTTTATAATTCAGAGAACTTTCTGGAATATTTAAGTCTGTGCTAGAAATTATAAAATTATTGAAAAATTAAAAATCAAATGCAACTACACTTAAATAGCTTTTTGCAATAATACCTCATTCCGTAATGTACAAATAGCGAGCATCTAAGTAATTTTTGACAAATAGGGCAGAAGGTTCAAGTGCATTGACATTTTAAACTTAGTTTTGTAATCTTTATTAGGCCGTTTTTCAATGTACTAGAATCAATTTTTCACGATTGAACTTTCAATTTTTTATCCAGTGCCCTTACTAAGAATAAATATTACTTAAGTGTTCAAATTACAGCTCCTAATCAGAGGACCATTCTTAAAAACTTTCTTTAACAGACTTAAACTTATTTCTTAAGGTCGAACTTTCCTAAAATTTCAAATCCCTAACTCAAGTCGTTTGGAAAATATAAGAATTCAAAAATTTCGATAAAATTGAGTTCACATAACGGTAAATTTATGTACAGTATGGACACCCTATAAATTTGTTTTATAAAAACTGTAAAAGACAAAAGCTTATAAAAACAACTATCGCTCGGCGATTCATTAATAAAACGTAGCTTTTAAAAACTTTTGATATAAAAATTTAAACATAGAACTTCTTCGCGCTTTGGGAGACTGTAGTTTCAAATCAGGTGGGGCTACAAAAATAAAAAGTTTCTCCATAAATTAAATTTGTTTTGCAATACCTATCAGCAATTAAAACTTCTTTTTTTATTCCAAAATATGTAAAAGATTTGTAAACACACGGACGGACATAGTTATCAATCTTATAGGCCTATGTTTTTCATAATAAAAAATCTTCTTAATAAAATTAACTTTGAATTAAAATTTTTTTTAGAATTTCTTTAAGTACCAAAACTCATTTTCACACCTTTTAAATCAACTTTTTAAAAAAAAAACTTTTTCTTAAAAACCTTTAATAAAATTTTCCAAATTCAGCGAAATTTCAGTCAAATTTCCAACTTATGCAATTATGTGAAAATACGCTGAATTGGAAAATATTAGTTTTTTAACTTGAATGAACTTTTAATAATCGATAATCATTTAAAAAAAAAAAACAAAATTATGTTAAATTTTTCAAATTACCTTTCAATTATGGAAGAAATTTTCATATTTCAATGAAAGATAGCTGTTGAATTGGAAAACTTTTGAAAAAACTTTTTTCTTTTCTAATTTGACAATTATTCGCCTTACTGATTTTATTCAAAAAATCAAAGTTATTGAAATGACTTAATCGATTTTCGAATCAATTAAATATTATACTAAAAACGTTCCAACATTTTGACAGTGAAGTACAATTGTAAAATATATGAAAGAAAGTTTTGAATGATTTTGCAGTAATTTTAAAAATTTTTTATTATCATATATATGATAATAATATATATGTATTTATGTATGTATATTAATAAGTTAATTTCATCGAAATCACGTAGAAATTTGTATTTGAATAAGAGTTTTTTAATTGCAGAAACACAAGCACTCATTAATTGTTTTAATTTTCAAATTAAAAAAAAAATTTAATTAATTTTCAATAATCTTTAATTGATCAGAGTCAACTGAATGGTGCCGAATTGGAAATACATTGGATAATAATCATCTTAAATTTACTCCAGCATTTAATCAAAGTTCTTATGGAACAAAAATTTAATAAAGTATATGAATATACTTTATTTAATAAAGTATATGAATATACTTTATGCATAGTATTTTTGTTAAAAGATGTTATAAATGTATGGGGTTTGGTCATGAAGCGGCAAAATGTACTGCCAAAAATAAAATATGTGCTAATTGTGCAAATGAATATGTAAAGGGTCATAAATGTAATCCAAATGCACTAAAATGTTGTAATTGTGTAAATGTGAACATAGAAAATAGTCTTAATCTAGATACAAATCATAATGCTCTAGATAAAAACTGTAATGTATATAAGAAAAAAATTGAATTAGAAAGGAAAAAAATATTCTAGCAACCAATATATGAAGAAAAGAGTATTAATAATGCAAAACTGCTATACTTAAACGTACAAGGAGTAATAAATAATTTTAATGAATTAGAATGTATAATTGGAAATAAATTTTTTGAGTTTATTTGTTTGACAGAAACGCATCTAATCGAAGAAGATGAAGACAACTTAGTACAAATAGATGGCTATAACATAATAAGAGTTGACTCAAACTCAAGACATACAGGTGGTGTTTTATGTTATGTAAGCATGTCTTGGAGTTATGAAGTTATTAAAAAAATTTGTATTGGATTAAATTTGTGGTGTTTAATTTTATCAGTATATATGAAATCAATAGTAATTTACCTAGTCATAGTATATAAATCGCCTAATCAGGCATACACTTTAAATAAATTTTATGATAGTTTTAGTAGAATAATGGATGAATTGACCGAATTAAATTATGATGTATTAATTGTCGGTGATTTTAATATTGATTGGTTGAATAATTCTTCAAAGAAATCAAAAATGTTAGAAATAATAAGTGATGCAGGATTCAAGCAAATGCTAAATCAACCAACTAGAATTACCATGAACAGCAGTACACTAATAGATTTTATAATTACAAATAATCCCAATAAAATCACAACAAAAATTGATAATTCGTTAAAAGTAAGTGATCACGAAAGTATTATGGTCGAAATTGAAGTACTGCATAGCTTAAACGATGAAGTTAAAAGTAAAAAATTTTTAAAATATAATAAAATTACATTTAGAAATAGTATTATTAGAAGCCCACTATCTATGCTACATTTTGGATCATGCGATAAAAAAGCGAGCATCTTTAGTGAAAGTTTGTCAAAAATAGCAAGCAATTTTATTACAACGAAGCATATAAATAACAGAAATAATATGTGGTTTTCAAATGAATTAAGGGATATGAAGAATAATAAAATAGTTCAATACCGAAAAGCTAAATGGTCAAATACTGGGCTAGATTGGGAAAGGTATAGGCAACTAAGGAATAATTATAAAAAAAAGCTTGAAAATGAAAAAAATAAATTTCTAATTAATAAAGTTACGAACGCTAATGATCAAAAATCAATGTGGAAAATAATAAAATCGTATGTTTTAAAGAGTAACACGTTTAGCGAGGTAAATGAAATTGAATTTAATAATAGGAAATATGTCGATAAGGTAACCATAGCAAATAAATTTAATGAATTTTTTATTGATAGCATAATTGAAATTAATGCAAATATTCCAAATATTGAATTTAAAAATTTAGTAAATAGAAATGAAAATGCGTTTTCATTTGAATTAATAACCTTAAGTAAATTAAAATGCATTATTAAAAGCATGAATAATAAAAGAGATGTAAATTTTATAAATAAGAGAATAATTTTAGATAATTTTGATATCATTAGAGAAAATCTATTAGATATAATTAACGACTCACTAGCTACAGGTAAATACCCTGAAAATTGGAAGGAAACAACAGTAATCCCAATAGAAAAGGTTAAAAATACTATAAAATGTAATGAATTTCGACCGATAAATATGATCGCATGCGAGGCAAAAATTTTAGAGAAAGTAGTGAATATACAATTAGAAAATTTCTTAGAAAAACATCATCTAATCTCTGAAAATCAGTCAGGTTTCCGCAAAAATCACAGTTGTGAAACATTATTAAATCTGGTAGTGAGCAATTGGAAAGTCTCCATACATAACAAAAAAACCATAATTGCAGTGTTTGTTGATCTCAAACGAGCATTTGAAACAGTAGACAAAAATATTTTAATGAAGAAACTTGAAAAATATGGAATACGAGCAAAAGAATATAAATGGTTTGATTCATATATAAATAATAGAACTCAGAGAACAAAATTTAAAAATCATTTCTCTGAATCTAAAAAAGTTCCCACAGGGGTTCCACAAGGAACCATTTTAGGAGTCTTATTGTTTTTATTATTTATTAATGACATAGAAAAAGTGGTTGAGTTTGGTAAAATAGTACTTTTTGCTGACGACGCATTAATTTATATAGAGGATGAAAATGTTAATCAATGTGTTAATAAAATAAACGCAGATTTAAGTAACATCAATAGCTGGTTTAAAGAAAATAAACTGAGCCTAAATATTCAGAAAACTAAGGCAATGGTGTTTAATGGTGTTTTAAATAATTCTATTTCAATCGATGGTACAATTTTGGAAACGGTCGATGAAATAAAATATTTAGGTTTAATTATTGACAGAAAGTTAAATTTTACCAAACATATTGACTTCATGTGCAAAAAAATCGCAAAAAAACTATCATTTATGTATCGGATTAGAAATAAACTTTCTTTATGCAGTGCAATAAATATTTTTAACACGATGGTAAAGCCACATTTCGAGTATTGCTCAACCGTTATTGCATTCTCATCCAATTTAATTTTAGAAAGGCTACAAAAGCTTCAAAATCGTGGAATGCGTATAATTTTGAAATGTAGCAGATATACATCGATTAACTACATGCTCACAACGCTGAAGTGGTTAAATATACGAGAACGTTACAAATTGAACGTGTTAAATTTTGTATTCAAAATGAAGCATAATATCTTACCAAACTATCTTTGCTCTAAATTGTTATACGTACAAGATGTGCAGAATTACTACCTTAGGAATATTTTTAATTTTCGTTTGGATTTTTTCCGCAATGAAAAAGCAAAGAAAACAATATTATACGAAGGGTTGAAAATGTTCAACGAGCTGCCCAACGATATTAAAAATGAAAATAACTTTAAAAAATTTAAATTAAAAACAATTAAGTACATTAAAGAAAATTAAAGTTTAAGTAAATTAAAATCTTTTAAATTAATAATTTTTGTATATATTCAATTCTATTTTTTATTTTTCTACATATTGTAATTTTTTATTTCTCTTTTATATTTAACACTTTCTTTCTTTTTTTGAAATAAATTACATTTTGAGTTTTGATTTTTTAATATAACTTTATGATCAAATCAAAGTAAAATATTTTATAAAAATATTGTATAAAAAACATTGTCGTTTAATAGTATTTAAAATACTAAATAAATAAATAAATAAAATAAAATAAAATAAAAAAAAAAAAAATATGCCACCACCATTTATTCAAATTAAATTTTTCCCAAATTTTCAAATGAAATTGGTTTTTTTCAAATCAATTTGTTCCTTCTTTAAAAAAACGCTCTAGTATTTGTAATAAAAACTAGGTCCCTCTAATTTTGTAATAATAAGTTATAATAGTACGAATTTATAATTTTCCTGGATGTATTAAGTTCTACTAGAAAATTGGGGATTACCTTTTTCAAATATTTTGATCCGACTACTGGATCCCAAGAAACGGGACTAATTAAAAAAATACCAATACGCTTTTAAAATTTCGAACTATATGTATTCAAAAAAAGACGAAATTCATTTGCAAATAGAAAAATTTGAAAAAGGATCAAATTCAAATGAAAAGTGCATAGTAGATACTAGTTTCCTATATTTAACACTGACTAACAGCAATATGCTGTACATGAGCTTAAATCTGATATGTATCTTCCAAATTCCAAAAAACAATTATTGTCGGTGCTGTTTTGTTTAAATTAATAATACCCTCCAGATTATTACCCTGCAGACCTTAGAAAATTAATATAAAATTTATTAAGAGGTAGAAAAATAACAAATCTCTTATAAATTGCTTTAAAAATCGCAATGAAGAATAGTTATAAAATTTAAATTTTTAATAAAAGTAAAAATAAAATTATTAACTTATTTAAAATATGGGAACTGTACAAAACCCCAAAAATTATATTCTTCCAAATAATTTAACATTCCAAGAAAATAAAATCAAAAAAAAATTCCAAGAAAAATAATCCAAAATTTTTATATACAACAACCTCAAGTTACTGGAATGATTTATGCAAGAACAAATAATGAAACTGACTTAGTAATGCCCTAGATCTGACATATTCAATTGACAGTTACCCGAACCCCCACTTCAACTCATTTCAGGTATATTAACCCATGCACACAGGACAGAACTAACTAGTACAAAATTTTAATTTTCTAAATTTATTAATTCCGAAAATACACTAACTATGTTTGAGTTCTCGTGTAGCAGTTTTCTGAACCACTACTTTCATTCCTTTCAAATTTCAGAAACATAATGTAAACAGGACAGAATACTCTTGTATCGAATTTGAAGTTGCTATTTTTATTTAATTTCAAAGATATGTCTTTTAGGTCTTGGGTGGCGGGTGATAGCTACCCAAACCACCACTTCAAACTTCAACAATATAATGGCTTTATTATTTTCGGGGATATGCTTCTTAGATTTTCAGGAGTGTGTAAGAGCTACTTGAACCACCATCTCAACTCATCCCAAATTTCGGGGATATAATGAAAACATTAATTTTATAAATTCTATTAATTTTCAAAAAATGCTTGGTAGGTCTTGGGAGGTACATGGAAGTTATCTGAACCTAGAGCACACAAGTAGCAGATAGAAAGCTAATATCTTCATTATTTTGAAGAAATCCTTTTAAGTCATAAGAGGTATGTAGAAGGTACCAGAATTATCACTCCTATTCATCCCAAACTCAAGAGAAACAAACAGAAACACCCTTATATCTATTTTAGAAATTAAATAAGTTCATGTCCTTAAAATATCCCTTAAAAAGCTTTTTAAAAAATTAAAAGATTTGTAAATGATTTACGTGACTTAGTTTAAAAATATTTTAATGGGGTTTCTTTAAATGAAAATCGCCCCATATCGCATTTATAATGATATTTCATAAACCAAAAATTATAACGAAAAAATACTTATTTTATTTTTAATTATAGCCCCAAGAAATGTCAGAAAATAAAAAAGAAAATTAATTGAAATTATGTTTTTATAACTTAATTTTTATTTTATATTGTCCGTTTGAAATAAAACTCTCCACTCTCCTTCCTAAAATTTTTACTTTTGAAGAATACCTTCTTGCACATCTGTTTATGTAATTCTAAAATTTCCTAGGGCATCAAATTGACTTTGAAAGGTGACGTTGTTTTTTGTTTCAAGTTATGAAGTGACACATAAAAATTGACACATAAAAGTGTGACTGGATATTTTAGAGGACAATAAAAATTTAAAATTCATTTCCTTCTTTCGTCGTTTTTTATTACTTTTTAATTACGTTCAGATTTTATGAAATAAAACAAGTAAAATAGAAAATGTTAATGTTTTCTTTTCATTTTCGATTTCTGTTTTTTATTTCGATTTCAAAATTTAATTGTAAAATGCCTAAGGGAAGAACAAATTAAGTTTTTATTTTTAATTCTGAAAATTAAAATTTCAAACAGGGAAGAAATTAAAATAACTTTTTTTATGGCCCACTTTTGAATACTGGGTCACAAATAATCGATTTTTAATTAAAAAAAATAATGAAAATTTTAAAATATAAAGTTGAATGAGGAAAATTGTCTTTGATAAGGAAATTGTGATATTAAATATAAATTATAAGTATAAGACTATGTAAGTCTATGAAGGAATTATGATAATAAAGTGAAAAATTTGTTACAAAGTTGAAGTTAAGTTAATCTTTCAAATTTAATAGTTTTAATTCAATTAATCTATTTAAAATAGCTTCTAGTTTTCTACTTGAGAGTTGGAGGTGATTAAAATGTATTTATTTATAAGGTTTTAATTTAATGTTTGCATACTTTACTTTATACAGAAGTTATTACTTTAAAATACCTTATATTTTTACCTAAAACATTATATAAAGTAATAATAATAATAAACTGTATTTATTTAAAGCCCGCCAACACAAAAAGGTTTTTTTCGGGCTCTTCAAATTATTACAAAAAAGTTATTTATAAAATTATTTAAACGTAAAATACATATTTCATTTTAATAATGTTCTTAAACTAATAATATTCTTTATTATAAATTTTATATTTATATAAAGTATATCTGAAGTTTTTTAATTATTTAAGCAACTTTTAATCTTAAAATGAATAGTTAATATTTTTCTATAAGATAAAATGAAATATTTAAAGCAAATCTCTTGCTAATTTATCCATGTTTGACCCTTATTTTTGTCCTTAAGTCTTAGCTTAGGTATAGGAACAAAACATGTTCCCAAATTGTTCCAATTTAATTGTTCTTTAAGATGGAAAGAAACCAGTACACCAATATCCAGTTCACAAAAGTACATTTTGCCTAAAGCCTTTTGATCTTTTTTTTTTTTAATGCACTAGTTGTTCAATTGTTAGTCTGATAAGCCGGTCTATAACATAGGGACATGTTGCGACAGAAGTAGGGACGCATTAAATTCTCATTATAAGAATTGTTGAAGGATACAAGCATGAAAAAGAGTAGGAAAATTGCAATTACCATGACTGAGAAGTATTAAGGGGGGTACTGGTTTGCCCACAACTCAAAACTTAGTTCATACAGCCACAGAAAGAATGGAATACCTTAACATAAAATTAATACGGCAACTTTCAGTAGCGGATAAGCAACAGAAGAATAAAATGAAATTCACAAATAATTAATGCATGAAGTAGGGGTTACCCTTTAAAACTTTATAACAAGGAGAAACGTTTACATCTTAATTAAATTTAAAATTCTATTTATTTTATATTGTAATCATTAAATATTTGACTTATAAGATACTTCTGAACCTGCAAGTTATATTATTCAATTAAGTTATTTACTTAAATTACCTATTATATTAATGTAATTTTAATTAAATATATAGGGTTATCCTGAATTGAATCCAATAGCAAATCGTAGCTGAATAAAATCGAACACATAAGATAAACTTTTTTTTTCGCTTTTACTAGGAGTTCAACCCGGTCCTCTAGAATCAAATGTCAAAAAAGCTTTTTTGTAATTCGTCTTTTGCAATTTATGACTATGGATGCTTCCAAACAACCAAATATCTAATAATTTATTAGAAAAAAACTACTCAACTTCAAAAGTATTAAAAAATAATTGTTATGAAGACATTTCTACGAGTATTTCATCTTATAAAAACTAAAACTGATGTAATCTCGTACATTTTAACTATTTTTATTTATTAAACTATATCAATAAATTTATTTGCGAATCATTTACAGTCAATATATTAATAAAAACAAAAGATAAGATAATCTTTTCTCTCTTTCTCAATTTCAATGACTGGCATATAAAAAATTGAAATTTGATCTGGATAATGTCTTTTTAATATATTCGAGGGCAAATAAATATACAAACAAAATAATAAAAACAGAATAAAAAACCGTAAAACACAATAGATTTTTAAGAGTTGATAAGGCAAAAAAGCATACATAATCTACTCCCTTAAGTATGCAATAATAACTATGATATCCTTTCTGTTTTTATTTATTTCTATTTTTTTGGCTTCCATTTTACCATATTTGACATTTACCACAATGTTGACACAATAAATAACGGTTAAATAAATACAAATCATTATATCATTATATATTATTATATATATTTTGTGTAATATTATATTATATATACATGTTATATACTTACAAAAGTAATATTGGACATCAGGACTCGATCTGATGAATTTACAACATTCAATAAGCAGATTTGACCCCATTGATCTTGATATAAAAATTCTTCCGCTGAAAAAAAATTAAGACAAAAAGAGAATTTATTAATAATATAAGAAAAGAAAGAGAATAAAATTTTGTTATTGTTTTTTTATCCTTTTTTAATACAGAGAAGGATTTTAATGTAAAGCCTTATGGGTGAATATAGTTAATCTAATCTTTAAATTTTTTCGAATGTATTTAAATTTGTAAGTGTAAACTCCATTTTTTTTAAAGTATTTAAATGCGATTGTATGTGTGAACTTCAATTCCATTATTAAGAGGTTTCAATTTTATTAGATCACTAGCTAATACCCGGTGCGCGTTGCTGCGCCTCTCAATGGAGGTTTAATTGAATTTGATGTTACTGCAAAAAGTTAACACAAAACTTCACACGGTTTACACATGTAAATTTTAAAATGTGTGAAAGCAATCTTTTTAAAACGATTTTTCTAGGATTATTCTAGTAATTTTTGAAAATTTCTGTAATTCAAAGCAGTACGAACTACTTTCCAAATTTTGACGTAATTTACTTCCAAAAAATTTTTTTGAAAAATCGCAAGACCGACTGTTAACAGACTCAACTCCATTTTCAAGTTGCTTCACACATATAAAACTTGAAGTAAACCGGTCAAATCGTTTCTACTTTAGAGTTAAGTAACGCAAAAATCTATTAAAAGCCACTGTGCCCCACTGGGTCAACGGAACTACACTTTCTCTTTGGGCAAAGCAGTATTGCGCAAAATTGGACGTAATTTGCTTCCAAATCACTCAACAAAATTTTTTTGGGGCTTTCTTTTTAGCCAAAGCAGTACTTCGCAAATTTTGACAATATTAGCTTCCAAAATTATTTTGACCAACCGTCGGGCCGACATGGGTTAACAAATTCCATATCTGTTAATAGTGTCAACTCAATTCTCACAGGGGAGCACGTATACAAAATTTAAAAAAAATCGGTCAAACCGTTTTTAATTTAGAGTTAAGTATTGAAACAACCTATAAAAAGCTGTTGGCCCCAATGGGTTAATGCAAGTCAATAAAATTTTTTTCTGGGTTTTCTTTTTAGCCAAAGCAGAATTTCATAAAATCGGACAAAATTCGGACCCAACATTTTTTTTGACACCCCGTCGGCCCAACATGGGTTAATAAATTCCAAAACTGTTAATAGTGTCAACTCAATTCTCAAGGAGCATCACGTATCCAAATTTTGAAGTCAATTGGTCGAACCGTTTCTAATTTAGAGTAAAGTATAGAAAAAACCTATAAAAAGCTTTTGGGCCGCAATGGGTTAATGGAACTCAACAAAATTTTTTTTGGGGATTTCTTTAAAGGTAAAGCAGAATTTCGTAAAATCGGACAAAATTTGGACCCAAAATTTTTTTTGACCACCCGTCGGCCCGACATGAGTTAACAAATTCCAAAACTGTTAATAGTGTCAACTCAATTCTCAAGGAGAATCACGTATACAAAATTTGAAGTCAATCGGTCAAACCGTTTCGAATTTAGAGTAAAGTATTGAAAAAAGCTATAAAAAGCTGTTGGGCCGCAATGGGTTAATGGAACTCAACAAAATTTTTTTTGGGGCTTTCTTTTAAGCCAAAGCAGAATTTCGTAAAATCGGACAAAATTTGGACCCAAAATTTTTTTTGACCACCCGTCGGCCCGACATGGGTTAACAAATTCCAAAACTGTCAATAGTGTCTACTCAATTCTCAAAGAGCATCACGTATACAAAATTTGAAGTCAATCGGTCAAACCGTTTCGAATTTAGAGTAAAGTATTGAAAAAACCTATAAAAAGCTGTTGGGCCGCAAAGGGTTAATGGAACTCAACAAAAATTTTTTTGGGGCTTTCTTTTAAACCAAAGCAGAATTTCGTAAAATCGGACAAAGTTTGGACCCAAAATTTTTTTTGACCACCCGTCGGCCCGACATGGGTTAACAAATTCCAAAACTGTTAATAGTGTCTACTCAATTCTCAAAGAGCATCACGTATACAAAATTTGAAGTCAATCGGTCAAACCGTTTTCATTTTAGAACAAAGAAGTTTAAATACTTGCACCACAGCCCCAACTTGGCGGTCCGTTAGAGCAAAATTTTTGGGCCACGATTTCTTTCCGTACCCAAAAACCCCTATATACAAATTTTCATGAAAATCGGCTGGGCAGTTTAGGAGTCTATTCGCTACATACAAACAAACAAACAAACAAACAAACAAACAAACAAACAAACATACACACAAACATTCCCTTTTATATATATAGATTTTTTCAAATGGATCTTTAATTATTTCTAAAACTAATTAAACAGTTAAAAAATGGAAGGCTTCAGAAATGATATCCTTTATATGTTTCTGAAAAATTCTTGCCCAAATAATTATTATCTTTACACCGAAATTATTATTCAAAAAAAAATTTAAAGGAACAATAAGTTCTGGAAATTAAATCTGTGTCGAATAAAAAACAATGGATTGTAATAAGATCCTCTCAGTTTTACGATTGGGTAATGAGCGCTTCTAGACTTAATGACCTGATCCAGCTCGTAAAAGAGCTATTTTCATTGAAAAAATAAAATCACTCGCAAAATGAAATCCTTTTAGATCAATCGATTGAACCGCTTAGCCGCAAGTAAAGTAAATTCGTGGACTCGGCAAGCAATGTTTGCTCATATATTTTTGCTCATATCTAAAGTGCTGTATCTGCAGATCAGCTGAATTTGTTCCATAAAATTTTAATCAAAGTCTTGGTTTAATTTTTATGTGATAACTGTTTATTGAAAACCTATTTACCCAAAATAAATTTTTCCCAGTTACGACAGTAAAATACCGTTTAACATGTCACCACGCCACTGCTTAATAATATAAAGCATTGATAAAGATTATATTTTTTTAGTATAAAAGTTGGCTAATCATTGTATTAGGACTACCTTGAAAAATTTTATATAAAAATAAATATTCGGGAAAATATAAATACTTATATATAATCCTGTATATAAATAAATAAAGCTTTTATTGCTTAAAAGCATTTTCTATTTTTAGTTTGTTCGTCAGTTTGTTTTTGTTTAATTTTTTCTTGGAATAAATTTTGTATCTTTTATTTTTTGAGTGTTTTTTTTTTTAGTTTTTGTTATTTTTTCTTTTTTTTGGTTTTGTTCATTTTAATTTTATTTCAGCTCAATTTACCATTTATCCATGTTCCATTTGATCGTTGAGGCAGATATAATCCATCAATGATATCCTGTAATTTAATACGTTGTCCTTTAACTCGTGGACCTTCATCTGGTGGGGTCAGCAGTACCTTTAATAATATCCATGTAAAAAAAATATGTAAAGAAAATATTATATATAAAAATATTTTGTTTTAATCTAAAGAAATATTTATTTATATTTTTAACTTTTTCTTATATAAAATTTGATGAATATGAATTGAAATATGTAATGAAATAAAAAGATAATAATATAACTTTATCTTTATCTTTATATTACAAGAATATATAAATATATTAAGTATATATATTGTTAAATATAATTTTCAAATATACTTATATTTAAAAAATAAAACAAAAAACAAAAAGAAAAATCAGTTATTTTAGTAAATATTGTTATATAGAAAAGGAAAATAAATGTATATAAAAAGATAACGCCTAAAGCTATGCAATATCGTTAACAAAATAAACTGATTATTTTTAAAATAGAATTTTTTTTATATAAATTGTTTTATTTGAATCTGGATATGAGTTAATAAATGTATGTTGTAATAAAATTATGGGTTTGTCATACTAATAAAACATTGTAATATATATATATATATATATATATATTCAGATCAAATGCCTAAAGGCATTCAAATTAAAATTAAGTTTATTCAAAAACTGAAGTTATTGATTTAAATTAGTTGTTATTAAATAAATATGTCATTATATTTAGGATTATATTTGCAAATAAGGAATTTTAATATTTAATTAAATTATCTATTTAATAATGTAGTAAAGCTTATATCTGACATATATTTAGTAAACTGTAAATTCATTAATTAGTATTTGAAATTGTATATTTGAAACTATTACTACGGACGTCAGAGTCTTGTGTGACGATACTTTCTATTGTCAATTATTTTCAGAGTTAAAGTAATTGAATTTTACACATAAAATCATTAGCATTAATATGTATATTATTATCATCCAATTGGGTTGGATTTATTTATTTTATGAGATTTTTAATGTGATTATCAATGTGGTTGAAGTGGATTATGGTGATCCTATAAATTTAAAATTTTATTTTAATAAGTTAAGTATTTCTAGAAGACTGAACAGTGTGTCATAATAGACTACAGGAACTTATGCATAACAAAATATAAATATTTTATAAAATGACAAAGTATCTTTTCAATTTACAATATTCAAAGAATTCTAAAAAAACTTTGAAACAATTACAAAACTTTTTTGAAACAAAATACAATAAGTGATACTTCACATTTCAATCAATTAATATTTTAAAAGTATATTGTGTTCATGTTATAATATAATTCCCAATTTTTTTTTTCAATTTAAGTCCTTGAACAAATCTTCAGATAAATAGATATATATATATATATGAATAAATATATATTCTTTTATTCAATAAATTAAATAGCATTAAATACAAGATTTTTTGTTTCAATATAAACATCTTTAAATTGAAAATAAAAGCATTATGTATGTAGTAAGTACTAAGTAGATTTAGTATCTGTTTAGAATAATTATTATTATTTGGAAAAATATATATATAAAAATTCTTGATGATTGATCAGATACCTAATAAATTATATATCTACAAGTATAATTATTGTAATATATAAACTCAATAACATTAATAAAAGCAGAAAAATTAAATAAAAAGAAAAATTTCCGCATATTTAAATCTAATCTAATCTAAAAGATATGATTTCAATTTATTTTATTTATTCCAGGAACATTTTCACAGATTCCTTAAGATTTACGAAAAAAAATAAAAAAAATAATTTCGATTTTGATAGATAAAATACAAAATTAGCTTAATTGGTAAATCATCCTAATGGGAATTCAATTTTCAAATTCAATTTTTTTTTGTTTTTTTTGCTTTTTCTTATTTTATTCTTCGTCCTTCTTTTGTTTTGAAAGGAAGAATGATAGGAATTATGTATATAAGAAATGATTTTCGCAATTTTTAGAAACAATAAATGTTTAGGTACATTTTTCATGGAATTTATTTTATACACCATAAATGATATCAATCAAAATTAAGTTCATTTAATTAAAAAAAAAAAAAAACAAAGAAAACATTTTAAAAATTTTGGAATAAACAATTTTTTTTTTGGAAAAAACTTATTAAATTCAGTTTAAAAATAAATGATAAGTAAATAAAATTATAAATGTAAATGACCAGAAGGTACTTAATTAAAATGTTTTTGTTATGGCGTATATAAATTTAAATTTTACATTTTAATGTGGTGAGTGGTGATTTTTGTTTTGAATTTCAAACATTTCACTTCCATCCCTTAAAACCCCTTGAAGGTTTTCTAATATTATAATAAGAGAATAGGATTCTTTTACAAAGCTCTTTATGGAATTTAATTTTACTAAACAGATTTTCACTGTCAGATTTTAAGTTTTGAGGCTTTTTTTACAATATTACAGGTTTAATATTACAATTTGTAAGATTTATTTGGTTTAATTTGTATTTTAACTGATATTTTGTATTAACGTGTGTAAGTGATGCTATAATTTATTTAAAATTTCCTAAAAGTTGAGATTTTAATAAAATTCTATCTTTTTTTTTGATTACACCCTGTTTTTACTTTAAAAAATTATAAGAAGATATTTTATTAACCAAAGATGTTTTAGAAAATTTTGAATTATATGCAGATAATGATTTATTACAATTTTATTTAAGAATCCAACTACACAAATTGCTCGAGTCTCCTTAATTTAACTATCACCCTCATTTACTATTTTAAAATTTATGAAATAAGTTAGAATTCGTATGTATTCCTCATTCACTCCGTTCTAAAATGCTGGCTTCTTCACTATGAAATCAGTTAGAGTATCATTTCATTACATTTGACATATAATGAAATATATTTGTATAACTATAGGGTTCGAATAATTTTGATTTGACGAAGGGATTTGGAGCAGCACTCCCCATTATAATAAATGCTTTGTTGTTGACTTATATAAATGGGCTTACAAAATTATATATATAGATTTTAATATAACTACAAATTAAAAAGATAAAAAGAAAGTTATACTTACAACAGATGTCACAATAAGTGCTAAAACTACGGTTATAACCAATATTGCTA